>BLKR01005465.1:0-80210 GCA_011170035.1 Teleogryllus occipitalis
GTTCTCCGGCCCTGTGAGAGGGGTCTAAGTTTCTCCGCGGGGTGAAGGGAGCGCGATAAGGTGATGGGCTGTAGGATTTGTTTGACAGACATCCGTGAGTCACACATGGGCTGTAGGAAAGGGCCAGCGCGTGCTTGGTCAATGCATTGGTTTCGCAAACATCAGCTCAGTTTTGATTCAGAGTGCGCGAATGTTAGTTGCGAAATGGCGAAGCGGAAATCGAATTCGACAATTTACAGTGAAGGTCGGTTCTGCATCAGGCGACTACCATGGTCAGATGAATCAAGAAAATTTTGAAAATTGGGTGAGAGAAACATTATTACAATAACTGCCTTCTAAGGCAGTAACTGTTCTTGATAATGCTCCATATCATTGTGTTAGCCAATAAACCCCCAACTGCATATGCATTTTAATGCGCGACATGATTCAATGGTTGAATGCAAAAGGAATGCATGCTAATGAAAACCTGAGGAAGCCTGAATTATACCAACTAGTTCTGCAACTAAAACCTCAGAACAAGACATACAAAATTGATGAGCTGTTTGCCAGTAGCGGTCATTCCGTTATCCACCTTCTGAATCCCATTGAAATGGCATGGGCAAAAATTAAGAGACTTATAAAGGAAAGCAAAGAAGTTCTTAGAGCTTACAAACTGGGCTATCATTAAAGTCACTATTGAAGACTGGAAGGGTTACTGCGCTCTTGTCATGAAACTTGAAAATGAATACTGGGGGAGGGACGGTCCAGTGCCAGATATTATAGGCAGTATTGTTATAAATATGGACTCGGATATCGAGTGTGAAGACACTGAAAATAGCGATAGTTCATCAGTGGACAATGATTAGGTAAGGTCAATGTCTTTAACTCAATAGTAGTGTCCACCTCTTCCCCCACTCCCTACCGTCGCTTCCTTTCTGTATCCCCACTCTACCCCCTCTCCTTCGCTCTGCGACTGACACAGTGAATTGGCATGACGTCACAGAGCCGGAGACATCAGAACTGAACTGTATATATCCGCGCATCCTTCGGCGGCGGCGCAACATTCATCATCCCTCGATCGATGGAAGAACCTGCCCCTTCCCCTCCCCTCCCCCTCTCACCCCCTCCACACCAAGGCGCGAGAAACAATGAGGCGCGGTTCATCGGGTGACGACAGCAGAAGGCGCAGAGAGAGTGGCGGAGACTTCATCGGAGAAATTGGACTTTATCCGACACCTCCACCACTGCAGGCTTCGTGTTTAATCGCTCTCGAACACGATAGCCTACGGGGCAGAGTATGCAAGACGTATTGCATATTGTTAGACAGTAAAACTTGCACAAAGCGGAACGCATATAATGCGGAAACATATTTAATGTGAACATAAATCACGGTCCAGGCAAACTCTACAATATTACATTGGATAATGCGGAATCTTGATGAATGCGGAAAGTAATTTAAAGCATTTTAATGCGTGTTACAGTCTTATGTAGTGGGAGGTGCTTACTAATGTATTATTGGTCCCTTGAAATTCCACATTGAACAAGTTTCATTGTATTCCAATATCAAAAATTTAAGTTTCCCAAACTACAAAACGGAGCGGATGGGACGAAAAGAGGGAGAGTAATCAAGTGGAAAGGAAGGGTCAATTCGGCAGCGGAGTTGCACTCTACCACATGGGCAGAAGAAGCACGAAGATTTAACAGCCCCCACGCACGACGTGAATGGCGCATTATGCGTTATCAGGCTCAGGGGCTCCGTCGAGCGACAAGAGCACTTTGGGGCGACAGCTCGACCCGCCCTCCCCCCTTCCCCGCCTCGCTACACACACGCGCCGCGCCCCGCCCCCTCCCCTCCGCCCCCCACGCCGTGCCGGCCTAATGTCCGAGTGAGCTCTTGCAGCGCAGGCGGAGGCGGCAGCGCCCTTATCTGCGCGGCGCGGCGCGGAGGGGGGCGGGGCCTCAGGGACGACGAAGGCCCTTCCGCTCGCTCGGACGGACAGCGCAGCGGCGGGCCCCCGCCGGCGAGGGGTGCGCGACGCCCTGAGGACGGCTCGGCGGACGTCAACGCCGCAGCACCTGCGGCCTCCTCCCACACCTCTATTACCCAGACACGACTCTTCCATCTTTATATCAATGGCGTACATTAATGGTCTGTTCTATTCAACTCCCTTTTCAGGAGACCGCTTATTGCCTGGGACAATTTTTCTCGACTTTTCCAGAGTAATATTTTTCACTGATATGATTTGTGAGTTCTACACACTATTTAAAAAAAATATTAAAGAAAGCCTAATACTACTAATTTGTCAGTTCTCTGATTTCACAGTGAGAAAGGACAAATTTTAAAAATCTTATCAAATAAAAATTGAGTCACTAATTTTTGCTGAACTAATGTTTAAAGGAATAATTTGTACTAGATATAGAATACAATAGATATAGAATACAATAGTTATAGAATACAATAGTTATAGAATACAATAGTTATAGAATACAATAGTTATAGAATACAATAGTTATAGAATACAATAGTTATAGAATACAATAGTTATAGAATACAATAGTTATAGAATACAATAGTTATAGAATACAATAGTGATATAATACAATAGTGATATAATACAATAGTGATACATTAGTTATACATTAGTTATATAATATAATCTCAGAATTTGAAATGACTTCGCACGATTCTTCCACAATTCCCTGAGTTTTCCAGAGCAATGAAATCCCCCCCTCTTTTTTTGTTTTGTTTTCGGTGTTTCCCAGAAAGCGGCCACCCTGGTTTTAATAACCGTTTTCAGTCGGCCACCTATCAGCTCCCCGCCGGCGGCCACAGGTTGCACTCCCTGCGCCCCCGCGCGCTGCTTGGGGACCGAGAGGGCGGGGCGGCTGCGGAGGCGGCGTCCGTCGCGTGGCGCGACGCGCGCAGAGGGGAAGACGGGGGGGGGGGGAGAGGGAGGGGAGGCGCCGGCGCCGCACGCACAGCGTCCGAAGCACGGGTGCCGCCCGCGCCGCGCCGCGCCGCCCCTCGCCCGTGGCGACAGCCCTGGGCGGATGCGCCGGCGGGCGACTCCCTCCCCGCCCCCCGGCCACCCCCGGGGGCGAAATGCGATCGGCGGCTGTGGAAAGGCACCGTCACGCTACACATCTGACGAAGAGGATCGGACAATCTAAACGTAACTTGTTACATTATTAATTTAATTAAAAAAGTTGTAATCTCTTGGTGTCACGCTACTGGCATTTTTTGAAAGTTTCTTAAATATAATACGTCGACAATAGATGCTATGCATAATGGTTACAATATAGCCCAAAGCCAGTTGTTTTTTTCAATTTCAAACCCAATACGGTTAGAATTGCGAAATATTAGAACAACACTATTTGTCAACTGTTAATGATTATGAAACTTCGAACAGGGAAATCACTAGTAAAAAATTCTAGCAGAAGAAGTGAGTATCATAGTGAGTTTCAACGCAGTCCTAACAAGCTGAGGTGCAATCAGGTTGAAATGCCATATCACTGAATTGGTACTTCAAAAGTAGGCAGCCCTCTCCCGCACTGCTTACGAAATCTCCATCCAATCTTCTTCCCAGTTCCGCGGAAGGCAGGAGGCATTACAAGCTGCAAGTCGTACGCTTTTATAGTCTCCGAGGTAGAATTCCATGGCATTCTATCAGGCAAGGGCACTCACACGCATGAAACAGAGCGCCACACTGCGGCCCCCAAAATTCACTTCACTCGTCGTCATATTTTGTATTAACAATATAGTCCCCGGCTGAGGTGGCTCAGGTCATGAACTCGTGTTCACAGCAGCGCTTCTGAGCGAGAGGTTCTAGGGTTCGAGTACCGACAGTGGCGGATTTTCGACACGGGCTGCTCGAATTCAGCCGCTGCCTGGAGAAGAATTCCAGCGGCAGCCTGCTCTGATCGATAGATTTGCGTGATTTCTCCGAACAACGCCAAAGCAGTATCCTAACAAATGGCCCACGGATGGCACGGGATCCTTCCTTCCTTCTTCCTGGTCCGATCCTCACCCCTAATTATATTTAAACCCACTACACAATTACACATGTCGGGAGACCAGTCGGGAGCTCAGAGGTTGTACCGACTGTATTTCCATGCTGAAGAGTATCTGCCACAAGCCCGGCATGTAGTTCGGGGCCTCATCCAGTGAGGGAAGAACACCACCCCTTCCTGAGATAAAACATTGGCTATTGACGGGACTAAATAATAAATAAATAAATAAATAAATAGTCTTTATTGGTGACAAGACAGGCCGTTTAGCCTGCTCTTCCGTCTGAGTACTTTCAAAATTTTTTATTACAACTGTGCATAATAAAAGGAAGTCATTCAATGAAAAATACGTACGCAATTAGGATGAAGGGTTTTTCACATAGAAGACAGAAGTAGGAAGAGTTGTTAGAAAACGCATCCTCACACAGTATTTGTGTGATTAAATTTATTAATTTCAAGTTAGGGAAGAATTAAAAATTAATCACAAATATATCAGGTTGAACACTACGAGATTTTATTCAAATGTAGAGAAATTATCATTTTGTGACTCAGCAGGGACTAATGATCATCGCAGTTGACGCGTTCGGAAACAGCAATCTGCGAAACGTTCAATTTACTCTTCTTCATATTTGCTATTAACAATACTGTTATTATACAAATAGTTTCAAATTACTACATTACAACACGTATACATTTGGAGAACTGAGAAAATACCTTTCGCACATAATCATTAGTGAAAGGTTACATTTACAGGAGTTTCGAGCCCCGTGAAGCTAACTTAAGCAACTCATCATTTTAGTCTCGTATTCCATACATTGCGCCTCTACACCACACTCGTCCCTTGCCGGGCCCGTTTCAGATGCGACTGCGTTATCGATGCGCACCGCCCTGGTCATTACGAGTGGCGCGCAGAGAAAAGCCACAAGAGGAGGCGGAGGGAATCGATTCCGGCGCCTGCCCGCTGCCAGGAAGCGCGCGGGGAGGTGACGTCAGGGGCGGTGGCGTGCGCGGCCCGGCGCGGCGCCGCGCGCGGTTCCCAGAAGCCGAAAGCACGGCCCTCGCCCTGCCACACAACGTCACGTCCCCGGCATCAAACGACGGAATACTTTCAAAAATTACATCTTACCTTCTCAAAATATACTCGATTTTCCAGAAGGTTTATTTGCCCGGAAGTTTAGGCCAAAATCTTAAATTTCGGGTTCTTACATTGCGTATGTTGGCAATGAACGTCTTCCGCTGAATGGTCAGATCCGCCGGTGACCTACACGGCCCTCGCTCAGCCACACAACGGCACGTCCTCGGCGTCAAACGACGGAATACTTTCAAAAATTACATCTTCCCTTCTCAAAATATACTTGGTTTTTGATATGGTTTATTTGACCTGAATTTTGCGGTCAAAATCTAACATTTTGGGTTCATAGATTGATTATTTCGTGTTTCCAGACGCGTCAACTGATTAGGTATATGATCCCATGAGTATAGTGCATGCTTTTGTTGCGTATGTTGACAATGAACTTCTCCCACTGAATGGTCAGATCCACCGCTGTCTTACACGGCGCTCGCCCAGCCACACAACAGCACGTCCTCCGCGTCAAACGACGGAATACTTTCAAAAATTACATCTGCCCATCTCAAAATATACAGAGTGCTGTTTGGTGCAGCACTAGCACCATGCAGCACTAGCAGCTGCATTATTTGATGCAGTTCTTCAATTCAATTTCATTCAATAATGCCTTATTTACGTGTCGAGACTCAAGCCAATAGGCCTCCTCTTCCGTCTGATCGCGATAATATCGCTTCGCTCATTTCACCATCTAGCGGAGAAAGAAGGTATTATCTTGGGCGACGAAACAGATGATTAGAATTTAGCAGGACTTTTAGTCTTGGGATCTTTTACATACATGAAATATACAACATGGGACCGCCGGCTTTACTTCCCCTCCGAAGGACGACATAAAATAGTATTTTTCGCCCTTAAAAATCCACGGCTTCAGTCGGATTTGATCCCGCAAACTTGGGCAACTGCCCGATATACTACCGAAACTGCAAGCAGTTGTATAGCAAAATTTGTGTTCGTTGAAATGGCGACTGTGATTGTGTAGTCGGTTGGAAGTGGTCCACACCGAAACGCCCCTGGTTTTGCTCCACTTGTCAAGGTGATAGCTGGTGTATGCTTAGATTTTGAGATCCTCTGAATCGAATAATACCAGTTCCAAAACCAATACGACTGAAAGTTTTTACATTGCCACACAACTATTAGCAGAAAATAGCCTTTCTACCATTTGTGGTTACAATCAGTGACAACATTAATTAAATAATTTACAATTTATTCCTGTAATTTAAAAAAATCTGCTAAATTCTTCTGTTTCCTTAGCCCAGTGCGTCCAAGTGTGTTTCAACACTGATAACCAAATACTTTAGAACGTTTTAAATGACAGAAACATTATTTGTGTATTAGCACGAGAACTGACATTAGTTATATACGAAAAGAAGTCATTAGCTTTAGAATTTAGATTTAACTGCATGAATGCCGATAGCTCCACCAACGTAAAGTTTAATTTCCATTTTTTTACTCCGGTATTCAGCAGTCACAAAATGCGTATATAATGGAGAACCTGGAAACTACAATTATGGCCCACATGCATCAGAAAAAGTAGCTGCAACGCGCTTTGGCCGCACTTCTCCAATACGTCAATACTGGGCAGGAGGTAAGTGTAATAGAGGTTTCTTGTTGCCGGGGCATTATGCTCTCGGTCTGAGTTGGCGCAGTTGTTGAGGTAATCAATGAAGCGACGAAGGAGCTGCTCCCCCGCGCCCTTGCCCCGGGCGGCGCCCCCCCCCTGCCACAGCGCTAACCACCAGACGCCCAGTGCGGCGAGGGAAGCCCAGAACTAGGGGCCAGATTTTCATAACCTAAAACACTGCCAAAAATGATCAATATAATGCTCTAAAATGTTTTTAAAATGCACTAAAAACAAAGAAATATTACGTAAAAAAATTGATCCAAGCCACTTCAAACGAACAACTCAAGCTATTTGATTATAATTACTGATGTAATCGAGGCTTCTGCCTTTTGTTCAAGTAAACTCAGCTTACAAAACTTTTGGTTCGGACTGTTCTTTACAAGAATATCTGTCTTTATTTATCGCGAAATCGGCGAAACTGACATTGGCACCGATAGGCGTCACACGAACCTTAGTACTCTCAACGGTTGACTTATATATGAGCGAAGAAATCGAATAGGCTACTCAGGAATTATGTGGAGAACATTCGTTGCATCTCATAAATATTTATTTGAAGCAAGTACCATTAAAATGACATTAAAATTGATGAAATCAGCGAAAAAATGCATTAACAATTGCGGGAAAAGTAAAAAATGACTTATCAATCGAAATCGACGAAAACTGCAAAAAAGACATAAAAATGGGTAATTTCCTTTTGTCATAACATAAAATGAATTTCTGTACTAAGCGGCATTGTTCTAAAGTAAAAAGAAAAAAGAGACATTTCATTAAAATCCGCCGTCTACCCATAACCGATGCGCTCCATCTGATGGAACGTCGACGAGGTTGTGAGCGCGTCGTGTGTCTTCATAGCACTAGGGCTGTAGCCTTAGTAGTAGGGTTGCGGTTGTAGGGATAGACTTTTGAACATCGATGTTTTGTGTTCGATGTTTCTAAGTGGTCGATATTTTTAATATGAAAAATTCCAACATAGCAAAATGCTATGATCATTTTCAGATAGCAAATTGAATATTGTTCAGACGAAAGACATCAAGGGTGAAAAATAAATAAAATCGAGTTTACGCCAATAGTAAGTTTTGTGAACTGTCCTGATGATTTTTTGACTTTATTTTGCCAGTTAAATCTCAATTAAAAATATTAATAAACGATTTCAAATTAAATCATCCTGCGTGAACTTCAGAGGTTACTAATCCAGTTTTAAAAGTAATAATGTTAAAAAACATCGGTGGTTTTCAGTCTATGTTTTTTAACAATGATGTTTCATATTTGAACATCAAAGTTTAGAAACATGTCTCTGGGATGGCTCGTGGGCAGCGTACTAGCTTCGCGTGCTGTATTCCCGGGTTCGAATCCCGGGCGAGGCAAAAATATTGTAGCTTTCCTTTAAAATCGTTCCAGTTTCTGTAGCGGTATGACGAAGAAAAGCTCCAGCAGGCGGATCTTGCCAGGTACGGTGAAGAGAATACGTCATGTTCGCCTCATGTCGCTCTTACTCCCAAGCATGGGAATTTATCTAGGTCCAAGCATTGGGGACACCGGTAGCTGGCCAGCGAAGTCGGACTATCGACTCAATAACGCCCAATATAATACATACAGGTTTAGAAACATCAATGATTTGTTGGCGTTCTCGCATTCTTAGCACGAACGCGTAGCTCAAAGCCTGAGTGCACGACCCCCAAAGAACGTATTTAGTTCTGGGGTGTCCGAGAGATACCGCATGCCAGGCAGAGGAGCCCACGTTACGGCCGCCATTCTGCGACCTTCCTCAGGGCGAAATGGACCTGGGACCTTCCTCGGGACAATTCGCCCCGAGGAAGGTCGCAGAATGGCGGCCGTAACATTGACACCTGCGCCTAGGACGCGGCGTCTTCCGGACCCCCAAGAGAATAAAGACTCCGCCCCCAGATGCCTACGCTCTCATTCGCCCCACGAGGCAGTTGGCGAAAGGCCTTGAGAAATAAAGACGTTGTCCCTTCAGAAATAAATGGTACTAGCGTACCTGTGCTGGAACTCTCACATGTTAAACCCCACCGCATTCCCTATTTTTCCATTTCCATATTAAACTTGTAATACATATTTTTCTTCAAGACACTCTTATCCTCCATCACTCGTTCTATGTGTCTCCTTGTAATTGATAACAATAAAATACACCTTTGTCAATACAAACTATTCTTATTTAACGTCATTACTGAACAGAGAGGTACAATTCAGTAGTGTAATTCAGTAGCGTACAATAACAAGTAATTAGTTTAATTTCACATACACTTGCAGATTCTACAGGCTCTGAAAAGGTGGAATAGAATTGAGAAGCGTAAAACCTGCAAAAATGTAATACAATCTTCAAGACGATTTCAACCTATATATTACGATGTAAAGAACGTTTCTTCGAAGCCATCAGCCTCAATCTTTTAGTTTCTTTAAACCCCTAAAATGCTTCATTTAGGAGTTATTTAACAATATACAATAAAAAAATCCATCCGAATGTTGCGGGTTGCATTTGACATGAATATTTACTTTAAAAAAATCCTTCATATTTTTAAAATCGAAGAGCAATTCTTCATGTCTCCGTGAAACTCTCCTTTTTTAGAGAACTCATCTATAAAGATTGGTTGCGTATGAGAGTCGCAAAAGGTATGCATACTACTGAAATAATATAGGAGGCGATGATTAATGTTATTTATTTGACATTGGGCGAGTTACTCCTCAACCTCCGCTTGTAACTCGGCGCAGTCAGCTACAGACTCTGTGTATTTCAGATTCCCGGCAATTCTCTCAGAACTAGGTCACATCATGTGGCAAAGCCGCAGGCATTAATATGCATCGATACAATGTAGATATTCCAATAACATTTCAGAATTAAAGTTATCGCAGCTGTTATTGCTGATTTACGTCCCTGACGCCGCTCGCCCTGATCAGAGAAGAGTGAATAGACACCGGACGCTGGATGTTACGCAATCCATCATCCTTTGTCCCCCAGTTAGAACAACTTTTCGATAGCAATCGTGAAGGACGAAACTTCCTTGGTGGAAGAGGACGCTTCGTCCAAAATGCTTCATCGGACTGCCCCCTCGAGGGAGCTGGGCTGGCCGCCCCGCAGAGCGCCGGCCTTGGGGTCAGGCTCATCGATCCACTCGTGCAGCGCGATGTACACAAAACACAACAAAGCACCGATGCGTTCATAGTATTAAATCTGAAGCATCGATTGCCATCAATACTTATTTTAGAAATTAGGAAATACACATTACCTCACCTTCAAAGAGTTGTTAATTTTCATTGCACGAGAGACGTTTCGTTTCAGACAGTTTCCAAATGTGCGGATTTCATACTCCTCATTAGCCCTGAAAACTGTTACACTAATGAGTTAAACAAAGCTTCTGGTATTTTGATTGCAAATGACCTAGTGTTTATATTGCGAGCAATGAAGATTCCAGTGATTCCGGTCGCGGTCTTAATTTCCAATTATAATACGCCCTTGAATCAATACACGTTTTTCAACGTGCTAGGAAAGAAAACACTTCATTATTGTCTGTACGAATCAGAAACAATGCGATATGCAGAATGGGGAAGAATCGTGTTTAAAATGTATCAACGGACTTATTTATCTGCCAAGTAATCTAGTTTTCATTACTGAAGTTCTCTACTGATAGTATGAAGTTATTGACTCACCTGTATCGATACTAATGTGCTATTCGATCCGCAAAGACACTATACACAAGGATCTCCCCCCCCCCTCCCCGCATCTCTGAAAAACCGAGTGCAGAGCCCACCAGCCACTGTCGACAACCCTGTTAATTTTCATGCGAATTCCGGAATCTGCCAACAAGGCACATGAAGGACGCTCGGCTTGGGAAGGGAGTGACCTGATTGTCGAAATGTTTGCAGGATAAAAGCTCGGAAATCTTTCATTTTAACTCTTTCTGGCAAGAGCCCCACGATAGGGGAACGAGAAACTCGGATGAACAATTTCAATTTTCACTGTTCCAGTTCTCAAAAGATATATTTACAATACTACTGTTTATTTCAGATTAGAGCGCCTCGTTATAGCCCGAAGTGCTTTCCATTCTGTATCGTCTTTAAAATCATTGTGTTTTGAACTTTACTAATGTCAGGAGACTCACGGTATTCACTATATTTACATTGTTTTCGAAAACACACTAAGGGTGAGAGAGAATCACGTGTTTCTCTAGATGTAGACACTGTGGCCTACATACACACAGGTTACAACTGCATTGATTTCATATTCTTCCATTAGCCTTCCTATAAATGACATCCAGTCGAACGCTGGGCCACAAATGACAGCAACAAACACTGTATACTTAAGTAAAACAAATGCATCATTGAGTTACTTGGTGCATATAAATGACTGTAATTAATTCCTTTTACTTGAAAATAGACACTGTTTAGATCACACAAACGATTCTAGAATATCATTAGGTGCTCGCCGCGTATTACATAAAATAATTCTGAATTAAAAAAAAACTCTAATCCATCGTATTTCCACAGGACTTTCTATCATACATTTATAAGGAGCTTTAGACGATCGTGTTACATCGCTTCTTTTACTTTCAAAAGCACGCAACACTGACAACGCTTTCAATTGGCTCAGAGTCCTTATATGCTTCCTCTTTTCAAAACATTCACTTTGACGGGTGCCAGTGTTCCATTGGGTGAGCGGTGGGATTGAGAGACCGATGTCTCCGGTCGTCTTGAGGTACAGAGGCCTCCGCCGAAGTCCTTCCCTTCTGGAGCCGCCCGGCAGGAGTCGGCAGCAGATCGATGCCGCAGCGACAGCCGCCGAACAACGACGCGAGTTGTTCTCCAAATGTTCCGCTTTAGTTTCCAGTCTCGAGTGACTGAAAACGGATATGACGTATTCTCCAACTTCACTTAAGTTAAACAGACAGAACGGCGGCAATACGTTAATTTAATTCCCTTCCGCGAAGAGGCTCCGCCCCCTGAGGTACTATTTATTCCTCCTACCTATAAATTCGTACAGGAAAAGGAGGAAAATACAGGAAATCGTAATGATTAATTTCCTTTACACCTAACTCGCACGTGAGTAGTACTTCGAACTACAATCGAAGTTGGTTACCGCAACATAACCCGTTCATTGGGACTGGCATGGCTGCGAGCTGCAATTATATTCTCGTCACTCACATCGCGTTGTGGTTGGGGCATCATTTTCACTATGGGATCGGAATGGAAACGCGTGTCCGGCAAATAAGATTTGTTGGGGCGATCGAGCGGCGCACGTTCCGGCGACCGACGCGGAATTAAAACCGGGCGCGGTCGCGGCGTCGATTGATTGTTTCGTGATTCCAGGCGCGTCAACTAAGGATATTAGTCCCGTAAGTGTAGTGCTTGTTTTCCTCAGAGGTAGCGAAGATCTTCCCTCGCTGGATGGTGAGATCCCGCGCCGACCTACCGTCTGCTAACGGGGTTTCCTACAACCAGGTATCTCCCACCAGCGGGGCTCCGCCCTAGAGGACGAGATCTACGCTCCAGGCTTGTATGGAAGTGTAGTGTGTGTGACACCTAGGACAAGATTAATGTTCCTGACTCGTCTCCTGACACGTGTGTGAGTGTAGTGCATGTTAGTATACATGTGTGTAAGGTTTGAAGATACGACAAGGAAGAGGAAGGAAAGATCGCGGGCGGTCCGTGGCCCGTTTGTCAGAGTACTGCTCCGGCATTCGCCTGGTGTTGATCGGGGAAACCACGGAAAACTACCGACCAGAGCACTCGGCCGCTAGAATTCTCCTCCAGCCAGCGGCTGAGCTGAATGCGACCTAGGCGGCGGCGGTGGCAGCGGCGGCGGCATCGACCCCGGCGCGGCGCAAGCCGCACAGGCGGAGCGATAAGACGCGCCATTACGTCGTACGCACCAACCGCGCACTTACACCCCGCAACGGCGCAGATACGCGAGGCGCGGGGCGGGCCGGAAGGGGCGAGTCCGTTGGCGGCGGTGGCGTTGGCGGAGGAGCCCGAGGTCAACGCGGAGGTGTGCGGTGGCGAGAGGACGTGCGAAGCGAGGGGCGGGAGGCGAGCACGGTGCACGTCAGAGCAGCGAGGCGCGGTGACGGGCGATGGGGAGGGCGCCGGCCGCCGCCAGCGGCGCTTCCGGGCGCTCGCCCCGGGCGCGGGGTGGGGCGGAGGGAGGGGCGCGGCCGTGCGTGGCCAGCAGCCGTTAGGCGCCGCGCCGTGCTGCCAGCGCGGCGGCGGCGGCGGCGGCGGTAGCGCGATCACGCGCGGCGCCGCGCCAGAGCCTAGCGAGGGGGGCGGGGCACGGGGGCGGGGAGCTGCGGTTGCCGTGGGGGTGGGGAGGTTGCGAATGGAGCCGCGCGCTGTGAGGTGAGCGAGCGGGCAGGTAGGCAAGCGAGCGAGTAGTCGGACGGGCGAATAAGTAGGCGGGAGGACGAATGAGAGACGGGCGGGCGAGTAGGAGGGCTGGAGGGCGCGGACGAGTAGGCGAGCGAGCGAGTAGGTGGATGGGTGAATGAGTAGGCGGGCGGGTGATTGAGAGGCGCGCGAACGGGCGGGCGGGCGGGCGGGTGGGTGGGAGGGAGGGTTTGGGTGGGCGGACGAGAGAGCGGTGGGGGCGGTCGGCGCAGAGGGCAGCGGCCCTTCCATTTCCGCCGCGAGTGCGTCTTCAGTTGCCGCAGTTGCCGCTGGGCCGCGGAGGCGAAGAGGCCTCGCGGGCCGAGTGCTGGCGAAGGAGGAGGAGGCGGCAGCGGAAATGAAGAGGCCCCGCTCCCAGAGCCAGCCCGGCGGAATGGAAATTGATGGACCTCACTCTCCGCTCGCAGAGTCAAGCTCTGACGAAGACGACGAAGAAAGGAAATTAGGACGCATCGAGAATAGGAGTGCAGCCCGGACCTCGCAGAAAATGATCAGAAACGAAACGAAGCAAATATCCAAATAATCCACGGTCGCTGAAACGAATATACGTGTTGATGACACTCAAGGTTTATAGTGAGAAGTACACTCCGAAGTGACACTAGAGATGGAGCCTTTGCATTGCCGGGAACTTGCATGTCTGAACAAAATCTGAAAACGCAAAAACTCGGAAAGAAAACCATGTGAAAAGACCAAGACATACATTCAGTACATTATTTGAAAGGAATCCGCCATTTCAAGTCAATCGTCCGCTCATTCATTTCATAGTAAAATAACAACAATAGCGCATGAAAAGAATCCGTTCCGAGTTGATACAAGTAATAATTCCTGCAATACCCAAAAGAAGGCAAATGAAGAGAAGTACCATACTGCCCTAAATGCGCCGTTGGGAGGAGTTGGGAGAAGGGATGGCAAAAAAAACATCAATGTTTCCCATCAGAAACATCGGTATATTAACATCAATATTTTTCTATCGATGTTTTCTTCGCATCGATATTTTGTTGCCAAAAATTTGAATATTTTTATTTTAATTTTTTTTAAATAAAGGGGCTTAGGTACTTTGTAGAGTAGCAGCAATCCATAGCAATATCGTTGTTGTGCGTCATCCTCTTTATCACGCTACACATTTCGCCTGTGCAATCTGAGAGAATTTTATTTGGTTTGACTTCGATGGTATATGAATGGAAGTTACTAAAGAGTAAAGTAGCGAAACACGATGTTATTTATTGTTAATTTTATTCTTTACATTCGCTATTAATCTTTATGAACAAACTACTAACATGCTGGTAACCAAACAATAAAATATATCCCTTTTACGTACTGTAATTAAAAATAGGAAAATAACATCTTTATTACATAGTGTCAGAAATTACATTACATTTAATGTAAATTTAATGTACGAATGTACATGAATTTTAAAGTACCTAGTACATTAAAAGGATGTTAATGTACCTGTACGTTAAAATCAATGTAGATTTCATGTACGACTCTGGACTTATCTAACTTGCCTGCATTAAATTTAATTGTTCACGTACATTACATATAATGTGCATTAAAGTTACTGTACGTGTACATTAAATTTAATTACGTACATGATAATTACTTTCATGTACTTTACATTAAAAGTAATGCAGAAATTTCTGAGAGTGTATTATATATCTCGTCGATGTTTCCATCGACATCGAAAACCCTTTAGCGATGTATCGATGTTTTGGTAAAATTTGCCATCACTAGTTGGGAGTTGGGAGCGGGCGCCGCGCACGTGGCAGAGGGAGGCAGCCAGTGACACGCGGCGCATCGCGGTGCAGCGGCCGCCCGTGAAATCGCCCCCTGCGCCGCCCCGCCCCCCGCGGCCAATGAAGAGTGACGCGCGACACAGCCGCCTGCGCATTGATTTGTTATGGCTGCGTATTTCATCCGTCGCCCCTGCGGCACGCGGCCCCCGCGTCACTAGTCGACGCGACTGCGCTCCAGCGGCCATCTGCCGAGCTCGTTTCCTATTTACTATTTTCCCCTTTATACTCGGGTTTTTGTAATGTGACCGATGACATTAGGTCATTTTTACACTTCCCACCTTATAAAATGAATATTTTTAGTTAATTCGCGAACGTCCTTCTCAACAGGGATCATGGCCTCAAACATGTATCATTGTTATGAAGATTCATTTTATAAGGCAGGAGGTGGAAAAATTACCTATGTCATCGGCCACGTTACGAAAACCCAAGTGTAGTGTATCGGTGTCTGACGGTCTAGGCGCAGGGGCTTGGAGAACGAAGTATGAGGAGCTCATTGGCAACCTGTGGTTTTGGTGCCCATATGTCGAGGCTTAACTCATCGCATATCATTCATTGAACAACATGATGACTATTCACGGGGGCAACCCATTTCCTAAAAAATATTTTCCTGACTTCTCCCAGTATTCCAGAATATTTTTCAAATTTTTCACTGTTAAGAAGAGTAGAGTACTTCGCGCTATTCAGAGAAAATATTCAACCAAGTCTCAAACTAATTTCTTAGCTGTGTGATTTCGCCTTGAGAAGTACAAATTAAAAATAAACATAACTAATGCAAATTAAGCAAAAAATTAAAACTTTTGCGCCTATTTTGTGGAAATAATATCGAGTGCTCTGACCAGGGCTCTGATTCTAACGCCATGGCATCTTTTCATTGGTGCATTCTAGACTTAGCTACCTAATAAATGAATGTTTATTACGACATATAGATGATAGAAATGTATAGTTATTGGGTCATTTTTTACCATTTTTGTCATTTTTCAAATTTTTCAAATTCTAGGTCATTTTTACCTTTGCAACACTTTATCATTTTTAGGGATTTTGTTTTCTTTTCGTGTTTTTTGTTCCTGAATGTTTCATGAATATACAATGGCCCACTAAAACAAATTTTTATTGTATCATCACGTCAAGATGATATTTGCTACTGCAGTGGACTCTTTTTCGGACAGTCAAAATTATATGATCTTCGGTAACTTCCTCGACCTTAACAAAATGACGGTTGGAAGATCGGAGTTAAAGATTACATTTCTTCCTAAAATAAAGACTTATTAGCCTATATTAATTATAATATTATGCAAATAAAATTTTATTTAAATTAGTAAAATTTATTGAATAAAAAAATGTTCATACAAATTTTTGAGTATTTAAAAAAAGTCATTTTCCCTTATATTTAAGTAATTTTATAGGTCATTTTCCTCTTATTTTGAAGTGATTTTAAATGTATTTTTCAAATATTTTTTAGGTCATCAGAATCTAAGCCCTGTTTATAACCATCTCAAATTTTCCTGGGCAATGAAATTCCCAGACTTTTCCTGATTTTCAATGTCATTCAGAAAGTGTCCACCCTGCTGTCAAACACACCTATATTATTATTCTTAGAATAGAGAGCCATGGCAAACTCTCTGCGATTCGCTTTCCCGGAAACGGAAGAGCCCGAAGGCGCAGGCTGCCATCCTTCGCTCAGAAAGGAGTTCGTCAACCAGCGCAAATACGTCTCCGTTTCGATGCCTAGAATTTGTTTGCAAACGGTATATCGCTATACCAAAAAAGCAGCAAACAGTTTTTAGAAAAGTACTCAGTAAAATGAATTCCATGCACAGAACTTTCTACACTTAAACACGAGAACTTTAATTTCTGGTACTATCCACGCAGGACGACTTCCCTGAAACACATCCGGATTTCATGGCGGAAACTTCGGGAAAACTTCAAATTCTTGGAACTGTGTTCACTGGAGGCTGACTTCCGAGAATGGTGCGCACATTTACCCGCTCAAACTCTGCGCCAATTGTGAGCTTCGATTCGAGGGGTATCCTAATCCCTTGCACGCTGCATCAGCAGGCATCACACGACAATGAACATGAAGCAGTAAAGACAGTGATCAGCTCGCAGTAATATCTCAGGGAACAATTAGGCTTCCCTAACCACATTCAAGTTCTGGGAAAGTGGAGCTGATCCCTGAGTTAACAGTATGGAAATATACTTCTGAAAATCGCAAAAGAAGATGGTATATCTAAATTCCGAATTTGTGTTCCAATCTTCCAACATTTTCCCATATGGGTAAATCGGCTTTTAAACAATTTTTATTAAAAAAAATCACATCGTCGGCGTCCTTGAGTCTCGTTCTTCATGCATCTTTATATTATGTCAGAAAATGCACACAAATTTAAAAAGATAACAGATTAAAACATAATTGTCATAAAATTTTAACATTACAATGAATTTGTTCCAAAGCAATCAACACACAAAATTATTAAACATTCCTCACAGGTCAATACTTTCTATAAAATCATCGACACCGATGTTGCATATCTAATTCGCTGTTTGATTTACAGGCACAAAGTAAATTTAAGACCGCAGAGAACGGATGACGGAAAATTTTCTTTCACAAATCGAACGATAACGAAATGGAATAGATTGCCTCCAAAAACCTTCCAACCCTTTCCTCCAAGCGTTCAACAGTTTAGGAAATTAATGTAGGGTATTACTAAGTAAATGAGGGACTTAATTGAGAATAGCAGATTTTATTGGTATGCAAAAGTGTTGTATTGTGAAGTGATGTGTCGTGCAGTGTAGAGCTGAGAAATAAAGAAAGAAGTGATTTAATGGTCATAGTGAAGTGAAGTGCATGTGTAGTGCCAGTGCAATGTGGTCTTAATTGTGCAAATATTCAGTGCGGACTTAAATTATAGAAGTTTTTTTTTCTTCATGTAACTTGTGTGTTAATGTGTTTTATGAATCAGTTTTATATTATTATTATTATTATTATTATTATTATTATTATTATTATTATTATTATTATTATTATTATTATATAACTTGTACGATAGTTGCTACCTTATTTACATAATTAGCTGCCACCGGGTTATACCCAATTGCATCATAAATTTATCTCTATCTTTATGATTCCTGGCGCGTCACCTGGTTAAGTCCTTAGTCTCGTATGTGTAGTGAATATTTTTATCACGGAAAATGGCGGCGATCTTCACCCCCTGGATGCCGGGATCCGACACCAACCTACACGACGGCTTACGGAATTTTCTCCAACCAGGTATCTTCGACGAACGGGGCACCGCCTCATTTGTAACAAGTTCTAAGCTCGCGATTGGTTTCCCGGCATGTGTGATAGTGTAGTGCATGTAATAGCTAGTGGGTGTAAGTAAGGGGTGAGAGGATAGGGCAAGGATGAGGAAGGAAAGATTGCTGTGGACCGTTTGTTAGGGTACTGCTCCGACATTTGTCTGGTGTTGATCGGAGAAACCACGGAAAACTACCGATCTGAGCAGCTTGCCGGTAGAATTTTCCTCCAGAATTGGACCTAGCTCTCTAGCTAGTGTCAAAAATCCTGCCAACGTCGAGACTCGAACCGTAGGTCCTCCCGGCCACAGGCACAGCAGTGACAACCTGTGATTTGAACCAAGTAAGTAGTTGGTACGGACGTCGATGTAGCATACATCGTTCGTAGTTTTGCCCGTTTGGAACCAGCAACCAGAAGAAGAAGAAGAAGAAAAGAAAGGAAAAAAAGGCCGCATGGGTTTCCAGTTTTCCGGCTCCCGCTCACGGAGGAATCTCACTGTCCCGCACGCGTGCGTGGGCGTGATGGCTGGCTTCGCCGTGCGAGGGAGCGCCGCGCCGGAGTAGCGAGGGGGGGAGGGGAGGCGAAGGCGCGAGGGACAGCGTCCGCTGCACATTCTGCGCCAGAGGAATCCACCCGCAGCGACAGGGGAGCTGTGTGTGTGTGTGTGTGTGTGTGTGTGTGTGTGTGTGTGTGTGTGTGTGTGTGTGTGTGTGTGTGTGTGTGTGTGTGTGGGTGGCGACCATTGTCTCCGTTCCTGGAAGCTTCGCCCGCTCATTTACCTGCCACTCTCCACTCCGGCCGCTCCGCCCACGCCGCTGTGTGACTAGCATCGCCGCCAATTCCACACGCGACCCTCGGCCAGCCCGGAAAGGCGCCGCATTTCAGGCTGCGCTTCCTATGAATACGAAAAGCTTTTTACAGCGGCACAAACACACGTACGGTCACCGAAACCACTCTCGGCGGGCCAACAGCTTTGCGTTTCCAAGAATCGCAGCCAAGGAACGTCAAACGTTTTGCGCGAGAGTTAGTGTATGTTGTCGCGAACAACACTTCAAACTTGAATGTTTATGCCTGGTATTAATCACGAGTGAGTATTTAATTCCATCGTAAATATAAAAAACTCGTCGCTTGCGTCGGAAAGTTGCTAGTCTGTACGTTTACATTCCAAGGGTGACTGACTCGCTAAGAACGTAGACATTAACGGACGGCAATGATCCAAACAGCGTGTGCACCTCTTTTGAGGTCACTGTTCAGTCTGTGGAAGTGGTTGTTGATTTTGAAATCTAAAGTACAGAAATGATTCTACTCTGATGGCCTCTGGTTCTGTTCTACAGTGGCTTTCTTCTGGGCGGTAGTATGTGAAACGTCGAGAAAAACGTGGAGAGAATCGCCTGTCTGCATCCCCCGGTCAGTTTCCCCTCACTCTCGCGACCCAGCTAATCACCTGAGAAAGCATAAACAAACTCCAAGTTTCGGTCATCCGGTGCTTCAGGAGCAGTGTACATTCGTTAGTAGCGCAAATAGATGTTCTCGCACCAGCCCAGAGAAAACCTCAAACACATATGAACATGGCGGAATCTGCGGAATTGAGTTAGTCAGGTAAGAAGATCCTCGTGATAGGTGATTTCATGTTTTGTTACACAAAATTATAAGCGATCGTTGGCAATGCAAAGGACATGCAAATGTTCTTAGAAAACCGATGGACGTGTATACACTGTGATCGATCAATGTGATTCTAAGCAGACCATGGGAAACGTAAAAATCAATCCCCATACATGATGGAAACATGAAGGGAGGTATGATGAAAACAGAAAGGGAGGTAGGTGAACGTTTTAAAAAAGACGACTGAGGGATGCACACTGTCAGAAATTGCATTAAATTTAATGTACGACTGTACATAAATTTTAATGTACCTTGTACATTAAATGGAGATTAATGTACCAGTATACTGATTTTAATTTACGAATTAAATTTAATGTAAATTTAATGTACGACTATTGACTTAACTTACTTGTCTCCATTCAATTTATTTGTACACGTACAGTAAATTTAATGTACGTGTACATTAAAGTGATTGCACGTGAACATTAAATTAAATTTACGTACATGATAATTACTTTCATGTACTACACATTAAAATTAACGCAGAAATATCTGAGAGTGTAGTATACCCCGAAGTGGGCCTTCGTCGCGGCGGCGTCCGAAGCAGAATCTCGTGCCTTGGAGCGCGGGAGGCCACGACTTCACACGGCGCAGCATCCTCTTCAGCTCGAGGCTCTTGGAAAGCGCGCGGCGCGCAGGCGCGGAGTGACTCGACAGCGCCTGTGTTTGCGCAGAGGGCGGCGGCGGGGGCTATCGCGCGCGAATTAACATTCTAATCGATTCAAGAGGTCGACGGGCGGGGCGGGGGGCGGGGCAGATGTCAAGGCGAGAGATCTCGCGAGAACGCGCTTCCCACGCCGCCCACTATGCGCCGACTGCCTCTCGCCGCTATGAGGCACGGCGAGAGCCAGTCTGCAATGACGGGTTTGGGCTTCCGGGAGATACCGCAGAAGCAGGCGACCGAAACCCCTGCTGCAGTATTTTCGACACTGGTTTGTTGGCTAGGTCCGGTTCACTCGCAGTCTGGAAGAGAATTCTATCGCCCGGCTGCTCTCATACGTAGTTTCCCGTAATTTCTCCGATCAATACCACGCGAATGCCAGAGCAGTACCTAACAAACGGGCCACGGACCGCGCGCGCTCTTTCCTTCCTCTTCCTTGTCTTATCCTGCCCCCTTCCATACATTTATACTAACACTCACACACATGTCAAGAGACCAGACGGGAACCTAAATCTTGTCATCGCTGGAGCGGTGCCACTCTGGTGAGAGATACCTGGTTGGGGAAAATCTCACTAGGTGACGGCTAGGTCGGCGTCGGATCTAACCATCAAGTGGGGAAAAGATCAACGGCACCTCCAGAGAAAAAACTGCACTACACGTACAGGACTAATGACCTTAGCAGTTGATGTGCCCGAAATCATTGATCAATCATTCTGCTGGAGTAAGGAAACTGAAACAGTATAATGACCCTGAAACTATTTCTGCACAAGCAATGCGCGCGCCGGCTGCCTAATGCCAAACAGACCCTCTGGTCTCTTTATCTCGCAAGATTGGTCACATATCCCCATAAAGGGTAAGATTGGTCGCAGCGCAGCGGCATGAAAGTGTATTACACTTTATGTGATATCACAAATCTGCACAAATGAATTTGCTTGGTACAGAAGCAATAGTGCGGCGTCTGTTTAATAATAAGTTTCTAACTCGCCGACAGTTTACAATCGCTTTTGTGTAAAAACTTCCTGAATTTTGAATATCTCTTTCCTCAAAAAAATTCGCAAATCCAGAGTTTCGTGGAATCATCTTTCATTTCCTGATTTACTTCAGTTAGTGCAACATTAATTTACCTACGTGAACCAAGAACACTTCTGTTAAGTTAACGAGGTAAATGACGAAAGAACGAACGTTGACCTACATACTCTGGCACGATCTTTGATAAAGCAACTTCTGCGTCCTGCCTCTTGCCAACAGGCGCCGCGAGGTCGCGTAGTTAGCGGGTTGGGCGCTACGCGGGAGTCTGGCTGCGTCCTCGGAGGGCAATGGCGATGGGGAGACAGGAGGGGGGGGGTGACAGGGCTTCCCGGATGACACCGATCGATGGCCCGCCCGCCGAACAAGTGAGCGGCGATCTTCTTTAAGAGTGGCGGTGCAGGTAGCAGACGCACGTACATGAAGCGGCTGCAACTCTTCAATGGAGCGGTCGTCCTCTTGTCAAGAACACAGCAACTGTACAGTCGGTGAAAACCTTAGATTGCACGTTGACAATCCAAATGCCAAAATGCAACCGGGTCTATATCTCCCAAAATCTCTTTGTCTATCAAAGGCTTCCCAGGAAGGGGCCAATTATTTTCAACAGAAGTTACAAGCAACGTACACTTTTTTCACAGGCGATTTTTCAAAATCCGATAAAGAACATGTATTTTTAACTCCCGTTATTCTCGTAAGCCGGCGTGCACGCGAAGTTCACTCCTGGAAATCGACCTGGGCCGACGGAGGGATCGCGGAAGGCGAGTCGCGTTCCCGGAAGGCGACGGCGGCAGGGGGTGATCGTGGGAGGGTGGGCACCGAGCCGATTCTGCGTCTGCCGGGGGCGAAATCCACCTCTCTCCACCCCGGGCAGATCAAGCGATCACCTCGGGGACCTCCGCCACGCGAGGGCCCATCGCAGTCCCCCGCCCCTCCCCCTCCGCCCTTCCGATCGCCCAGCAGGACTTCGAAACGAGGCACAGCAGCAGGATGGGCAGCCATTTCCTGATACAAATATACCTGACTTAGCTCGGTTTCCCAACGCATAAAAAATGTACAGTATTTCCCACTATCTTTTTTTAAAATTTCTCGAACTCAATACAAATTCAATACCTCTGATTTCACCGTGATAAAGTACATTTTTTTTAAAAGAAAAGCTTAAGAATGAAAAATTGTGACATTATTTGCTGGTGGACTAATTTCCTTAAGGAATGATATCGTTGCATCGCAGCCTCAAAACTTTTCCTGACTATTCCGGATCAATGAAATTTCCTGTAGTTGTTTTTGTTTGTTTGTTTTTTCTCCATGTTTTCTAGAAAGTGGTCACCCTGACTGGGAATTGACAAACTGCGGGTCGGCCCTTCTAGAATTAAGTCCCACAATTGGGACTTGTTTGGCAAAACAGATGACAGAAGAACTTACTACATAATAAACTATATCGAAAGAAGAGATCAAATTGTCACAATAATGAGAAGACTATATCTACCTTTTAAATTCTAGTTCCTTTCATCGTTTTCAGCCTTTTCATTCAGCTAGAATAATACGAAGGCGGGATTTCAATAAAAAAATATAATGTATTTCCTCAACGCTTAATGCAGTCAGCGTGAATAATTAATCACCTGCAAGTTGTTCAAATACAATAACGTATCAAAAAATTTTGAAACCGAAAATGATGTACCTCACATCCTCCATACTCAGTTTAGGTAATCAATAAACCTCTCGGCTTGAGTTCACCGATCCTCCAGCGCCATTCCAGTTAAGCTCCTTAGCGAAGGAACCCCTTCCTACTTCTGCTATATTTACGATTCCTCTTCATTATATTCCCTCCATTCACACTCTTTTTTCAGCTCTTTTAGCAGCACCCAAAACCTAAATTTCTGACGCGTTACAAATCTCGTATTAGTAACCAAATAAATATCATGATTTGAAGTGGTGCTAAAAAAACAACTCCTTTAGAAACGCACTGATACCATCGCGCGATCGTGCGAAAAACGCCACCCCTTCCCCGCACAGGTTGTTAGGAGGGGGGAGGTGTTGTCTCGCGGCTTTAAGTGAACTGACACGAGCCCAGGGAGGGAACGCGATCGATCAACTTTCACTTTCTCCGCTCAGCGCCCGCGATCCCCATCCATCAGCTGGCTATCGCCGCACGCGTGTCGCGCTTTATTTCAGAGACGTCTTACTACCGGTGCGGGCCCTCATCAGAATTAATCTCGGGGCGAGAAACGTCGTGATGTTTCAACGAGATAAATTGGAAGGGTCAGCGCAACACTGGTCTAAACCACATTTTAAGAAAACGGAGAAAAAGGATGTTAAAGTTACATAGCCTATCCGGTGGCCGAGATCGCTAAGGCAATAGTGCCGCAGCGATCTGGGATCGAAGGGTAGCGGGTTCGAGTCCCGCCTCAGGTATGGTTGTGTTTGTGTTCGTCCTTTCACCACTTATCATCACCATATCGTTTCCTTTTTCATAGTTACCATACTGTTAACTCAATAGTGGTCGCTAATGAACTAGATGTTAATGTAACCTTAAATACCCCCTCCCAAACAAAGTTACATAGCTATGGTTAGAAAGAGTAATGAAGAGAAGAATAAAATAGTGTCTATCTGAACTTTAGAGAGAAAAACCGGTCAAATCAACAATCTACAAAGATAGTCCACGATCTTGGACTACAAATGGGATCAATAAGTCATTTTTCATTTTTGAGGGGTTTGACCACTACTTCGCTCAGCCCTTCATTTTTTCCTATTACTAGAGTTAGAAACAATCAAAATGCTTTAAATTCGTTCTGAAATGAGATACTCTCGCCCTTAAATCCCATTCTCTGATGAAGTCGACCGGGGTTCACGTCTTCCATGCAATTCAAAATAATACGTATTATTGTGCATGCATGGTCTTTGTCCATCATTGTAATATTTCAATTATGAAAAGCTGCATACGACCGCTTTATAATTTTGGCTCGTCGAGGGCGATCCTCGGATCAGTAAATCCCATTAGCATCTCTTTGTTTTCACGAGGGAAATTCACTCCATTTGATTCAAATGGCTTCCAAAACGTGCTGTCAAGATGTTTTGTCAACAAAGGGAAATCGAGAAGCGCACTCAGAATCGAATCCGTGACCTGACACACAGAGAGTTAGCACATTAGCCGTGAGGGCGTAGCGTTTGAACAGCGAAGGTGGGGAGGGGCGGGGCTGGGCGGTGCGGGACAGGGTGGAGGGGGGCTGGCGAGACCGGGCAAGGTGGGCAGGGGCAGGGCAGGGTGGAGCGGAGCGGGACGGGGAAGGGCTGGCGGGGCGGGGGCGAGGCAGGGCTGGCGGACGGGGCACTGTGGTGGAGGGGGCAGGGCAAGGTGGAGAGGGGCAGGGCATGGTGGAGAGGAGAGGGGCGGGGAAGGGCTAGGAGGACGGGACGGGGCGGGGAAGGGATGGCAGGACGGTTCGGGGCAGGGAAGGGCTGGCGGGACGGGGCAAGGTGAAGCGGGGCAGGGCAGGATGGAGCGGAGCGGAGCGGGGCGGGGCGGAGTGTGGAAGGGCTAGCGGGACGGGGCAGGGGGGAGCGGGGCGAAGCGGATCGGGACGGAGCAGGGCAGGCGGAGCGGGGCGATGCAGGGAGGAGCGGGGCGGGCGGGGCGGGCGGGGCGGGCGGGGCGGGCGGGGCGGGCGGGGCGGGGCGGGGAGGGGCGGGGCGGGGCGGGGCGGGGCGGGGACGGGGACGGGGTCAGCGAAGCAGGAGCCGGGCCGCGCGGTGTCCGACATCCATGTCGGCGCGCAGATAGCATCGAGTGCTTAGCGAAACCAAATTACCCGGGAGCCGGCGGAAGGGCGGCGTCGCGTGCGCCAGGGCCGTTCACGTGCGCCGGTGGGTGGGTGGGGAGAGGGTAGAGGGGGGGAGGCGCGCTTCGCTGCTGTTCTCTGGAGCGGCGCGCGATAAGCCGGCCGCGGATCCGCAAGTGCACAAGCACCTTCAGGCAGCGGCTCCCAACCGCCCTACGTGCACCACACGGACGGCCAAGGCACAACATACTACATATTCTAATATGAGGAAGAATTACCAAACAGATACTCAACATTCCAACAGCTAACACAATTCTTAGTATTAATTTACAGATCCTCTCTCAACACTTACAAAATGCTTAAATTTTGTCTCACCACGAAATGTCCAATGTAAACCGTAATCACAATGGATTGTACAAAACATGTAAAATTATAAAGAATATGTAACCATGCAATAAAAAACCTTGCGCTGTACTCTTAAAGAATAGTCACTAATAACCTCGCTGTCGATAGGAAATTAAAATTAAAATTTGATGCAAAAAATAATTGTTTAAAAAATTGTCTAGGAATACGTTAATGGGGAATCATTTTCAGAATGATATTCAATAGTCAATCACGTTTTGGTGCTAGTACATTCCACAATTATTCATCTTAAGAGATAGTTTTCCGAAGTCCTTTATTCTTCGTAAATGTTTGGTGTCTGTGCTACAGGAGGGGGGCGCTAAGTTGTGCATAAGAGGACTTCGGGATATAGAAGCTCTATGTTCAACCTTGAAGACCGATCGCAAGCTCACTAGGAGGCCAAGCGCATTAATCATTGCCACCTTACCCAGTAATCAAGACATCATCATACAGCTCTCTCCAAAAGATTAATTATTAGAGCAATCAGAGAACGCGTACCTAGATGCAAATTAGAGTCCAGATTCGAAAGATCCCAAAATTTACTTAAGAGGGAGTGTCTGAAAGAATAAACGTGTCTACCTGTAATTGCATTTCCGGGATCATGAACATATATCGATTCAAATCAAAAGTTACAATCTATAGAACAAATGTAGTGCAGAACTTTGAAAAGGATCCTGCGTGGAAATGTTAAGAAGCTTTATCGCTCTAAAACATATATGTAATGTACGTATCAACTTTAACACTCTCCTTCTACCGTCATAAAAACAAGCAAACTCTTGACCTCTCCCGTATTCATCTAACCGACCTGATCTCCTCCAAGTTCCACATCGTGAGTTGAGAAGTTCTGAAGAGGTAGACCAACAGGTGTTGGGGATTATTTCCATTAAAAAGACGTCGGCAGAACGCCGGCTCCTTCGCGAGTCGTTTGTCAGGCTGAGCGCGAGGCTCAGGCGCCCGCGCTGAGCATACGGAGGCTGACGGCCGCCGCGCATGCGCAGAGGACGCGCTCTGCGGAGGAACAGCCGCCCGCTGGGGCGCTAAGGATCTCACATCGAAAACCTTGCTTTCAAAACATCGACGTTTTCATAGAAACTTCGATGTTTTAAACCGATATATTAATCCGATGTTTTTCAACATCGATGATTTGTGTTCGATGTTTTCATTTTTCGATATCATTTTTTCATTTCATTAGACTGGAACAAACTACCTGCAAAAGCACTAGAGGTTCTTCCTTCTAACGTAGATAAAATTTAAAAACATACTAAATTCCATGTAGATCATCATAAGTAATACTGAGATTTTTATCGTTATTATTATTAGTATTATATTATTATTATTATTATTATTATTATTATTATTATTATTATTATTATTATTATTAATGTGGTCATGTCCCTTATACAGTGCAGTGTAGTGTAGTGAAGTGATAGACAAGCTATAAGTCAATCAACAGATAACTAAAAATTAATTAGAACTAGGATATCAATATCTAATTCTATTTGTAAATATTCGCCATAGCTTTGTAATTCTAAATTCAGTTGCAATCATGTTTGCCACCGAGCATTAGCTGAAAGTGAACTTCAATAAATATCTATCTATTGATCTATCTATCTATGTATATCTATCTTACTTGAATGAAAATTCCTACAATCACGAACTCCTAAAACTTCAAAACAAGAAATAACACCTGATGGTATTACAGTCAATTTATGCATTCTGATCAAACGAATGCTGTTTGTATTAACTTCATCGAGCAGACTATCTCTCACCAGAGATGACCCTGATGACCTGGTATTTCCCACATCCTCCCACGTATTTCCCACATGGATTATTAAAATAAGCACGGTCATTGTTAAATTAAATTTTGCTACGCAAGAATTTAATGTTACAAGTTACTAAACCAGGTTTAAAATTCGAGGTTTAGAAACAATGATGGTTTTGGCCAATGTATTATTAACATCTTTTTCCTTACTTATTTAAGGTCGCTTTTCAACTACTAAGGCCACATAGCGACCTCTGCAAGTAACACTGTGAGTAATGATAACGATATATAGACACACTCAAGCATGCATGCCCCGGGCTCGATTCGAACCCGCGACCCTTCAGGCACGAGGCAGCTACGGTTCCTCAGCCATAGCGACCTCGACAATCGAGACCAGCTATCGATATTTTGTCATGCATCACTGCGTTGCGCCGCTGGGGAAGACTGCGCCTCTCGCACAGAGACAACCACTCGTGGCGCTATCTCAGGCGCATGATACCCCGTCGCCCAAGGGTAAGGACCACACGCGACTCTCTTTCCGAAAGGGCCTAGAATTTCCATTACAATACACTCCACATCACACATTTTACACAGTTTGGATATTGACAGTCTGACTCAGCGACGAAATTGACGAAAGAGCAAGTGCTAAATATTAACTTTGCCCCATAAGCTGTTGCGTCAACGGTAATGTATTATAACGTACTTATCAATTAATCAAACAAGTAACTTGTTGCACTGGGACTTATTTTGAACATTAATAGCACATTGCATTGCTTCTTGTTTTTCGATTGCTACATTTACTTGAGAAAGTTTCATTGTTTCACAGAACTCTTCACGTTTTTTTTTCTGTTGCTGTATAGTTCGGTAGTTACTTTGTAAAACAATGGATTCTCCATTAGCGAAACCTACTTAAATCGCCGCTTATTTGAGTTTGACGACTCCTCATTTCTCGGCAATACCCCGCCCCGCGGACTTCAAAGGCGCGTCAACAGTTGGATCCTTTGCTAGCGAACGGCCGCCGCGCCGCGCCGGCTCCTTGGAAAAGGGCGCTGTAACGCGCTCGTTTCCTTCCTGGGAGCGAGGCGAACAATCTGCTCCTCTTCGCAAAGGGCCTTTGGAGGCGGCGCTCGAGCCGGCCATAGAGCGCGCGTCGCGCAGGGAGCTGCCGGGGCTCAAAGGGCGGAGCGAGGTCGTTAGCGGGCGGGGGCGGCGGCGGCGGCTGGCGCGGGGCCAGGAGACGGGATGGACAGGCGCGAGGAGGGGCACGGTGGGTGGGCAAGCGGACGGTTACTTGGCGAAGAGGGGAGCTGGCGGACAGGCGGACGAGAACGTCGAAAAGAGATGCGGTCGGAAGATTGATTGATTGATTGATTGATTGATTGATTGTGATACCGGGCGCGGCAACTACCGAGGTCACTAGACCCGTAAGTGTGGTACATGTTTTTCCATCGAGAGGTGGCCGTGATCTTCGCCCACTGGATGGCGAGATCCGGCGCCGACCTACCGTCGACTAACGGGGTTTTCCCAAACCAGGTATCTCCCACCAGCGTGTCACCGCCCCAGCCGGGACAAGCACGAAGCTCACGACTGGTCACACGGCATGTGCGGTAGTGTAGAGCATGTGTATAGTGTACATACACACTTAGTGTACGCACACACTTAAGTGTGTGGGTAGGCACGGATTAGAATAGAGCAAGTAGGAGGGAGGAAGTTAATGGGCGGTCCGTGGCCCGTTTGTAAGGTGGTTTTGTTCGAAGAAACCGATCAGAGCAGCTGGCCGCTAGGATTCTTTTCCAGAGAGCGGTTGAATTCAACCTAGCTACCTACGTCGAAGATCTTGCCACTTTCAGAACTCGAACTCTATAACCCCCTGTCAGAGTCACTGCAGTGACATCAACTGATGCCCTGAGCCACCAAGCCGGTACAAGCAAGCCAGAGAGTAGAGCGGTTTAGAGAGTGGGTGGGTGGGTGGGTGGGGCCGAACGAAGAGCACATGGCAAGCCGGGCGGGGAGGCATGGGTGGGCGGGGCGGGTGGAGAGGCTTCCGAGGGCCAGGCAGGACGAGGGGACGCAGGCCAGACGCGCGCTGCTCCGCGCCGCGCCGCGCCGCGCGTGGCTATTTCAGGAGGACACGCCCCCTCCGCTGTGCGAGGAGAGGCGAGGCGCAGCTGCTGCGCGGCCTTGACGTGGGCGGCGCAGTTGCGCGGCGCATAAATCGCGACCCCCTCCTCCGCTCGCAGACGCCCCGTCCTCCCTCGCGCAGACACAAAACCCTCGGAGGAGGCCGCGCACGAAAAACTCCCCTCGCGCCCAGGCACTCCGCTAGCGCGTCTGACCACAGACTGCGCTTCCTCCGCTCTTCTCTCCTCTATTAACCTTTCCTACTGCTCCGGCGTTCGCCTGGTGTTGATGGGAGAAACCAAGGGAAACTACCGATCATTGCAGCCGGCCGTTAGAATTATCGTCCAGACAGCGGCTGAATTCGACCTAGCTGTGAAGCTAGTGCCGAAAACCTTGCCACCGTCGGGGCTTGAATCGCAGGACCTCCCGGTGAGATGCATTGCTGTGTGACATCAGTTGATGCCCTCAGCCTCTTCAGCCGATATGTTTTTCGATATAGACTATTATACAGCAAAAAACGGACTGGTCTTCTGAATGTTTTAAAAGTGAATATGATTTAAAAATACCACAGTAGGAGAGTCGTTTCATCTTCCCGAGTGGAAAGTAATTCATTCCCACAAATATTTCAAGTAACGAAATGTTATATTTTAAAATATTCTGAATGCATTTAATTAGTCACAAAAACTGTCCTTTTCCTCACTTAAATTAAAATTCCCTGTTTTAAAATAATGCTGAGCGTTCATTGACTCGAGTTCTGCATGAGCTGCAACACTCATATTCATAACAGAAGGGAGATTATCACCATGCTGTACTGTTAACGCTCAGTAGACGTACACAAGCGGACTAGCCGAAAGCGTAAGGTAAGGAGTTGGGGGGGGGGGGGGTCGCATAAAAGCCAGCGGCGAAGCACAAACACGTCACCCAGCTGCCGCCGCCTCTAATCCCCAAACAGCGATGACCGAAAAGTCCCACGCCCTCGCTGCCAGGCTCCGGGTACACAATCCACTTGTGTTTCTCTCCACAAGGGGCTTACGTTACGTGTGTACACGCTCTAAACATGCCCGCTGACTCTTGACTGCATCACCTCCCAGCGCCGCGTTGTTGGAAGCGTCCAGAACGAGTTCCTCCGACGGCGGCGCATCCGGGGAAACGCCGTGCCCCCCGCCTGCGTCCAGCCCAAGGAGCAGCTGCAGCAGGGGGCAGCGACCCCCCTCCCCTGGCTCGGGGCCCACACAACCCGCAACACCCGGACGAAGCGCTCCCAAGTAGGGATGGCAAAAAAACATCGATGTTTAAAAAAATGATGTTTTTGCAACAAAATATCGTTGCGAAGAAAACATCGAAAGCAAGACATCGATATATTCTACTAAAAACATCGATGTTTTTCACCAGAAACATCAATATATTAACATCGATATTTTGCTTTCGATGTTTTCTTCCCATCGATATTTTGTTGCAAAAACATAATTTTGTTTTTTATTTTTAATTTATTATTTTTTTAAATAATGGCGTTTAGGCACGTTGTAGAGTAGCAGCAATTCACAGAAATACTGTTGTTTTTCGACATCCTCTTCATTACGCTGCACATTTTGCCTCTGCGATCTGAGAGAATTTTAGATGGTTTTACTTCGATGGTGTATGAATGGAAGTGGCTAAAGGGTAACGTAGCGAAACACGATGCTCTCTTTTGTTAATTTTATTTTTTACATTTGATCATATTTTTATTAACATACTACTAACATGCTGATAGCCAAAGAATACAATATATACCATTTACGTACTGCAATTAAAAATATATAGGACAATAGCATGTTTATTAGTCTATAATTAAAACATCGATGTTTTTTAGTCGATGTTTTCATCGACATGGAAAACCCTTTAGCGATGAATCGAAACATCGATGTATCGATGCTTTGGTAAAATTTGCCATCACTACTCCCAAGGCTGCAGCCTTCCCGCCATTAGGTCGTTCGTTCATCGCTACGACGCGCTCTCAGCCTCGTTGACATTCCTTCAGATCGAGCGCTTCGCTTATGGACTTCGCCCGGGAAGTTGAGGGCGAACGAGCGTGCCCTGAACGCACTCCCACAACCTCAAATCTGCGCGACTGGCTGAGGTGACTCAGGGGATCAATCATCGCCACTGTAGTGCCTCTTATCGGGCGGTCCTAAGGTTCGAGTCCCGACAGTAGTAGGGCTTTTGACACTAGCTAGAGAGCTAGTCTGGAGCTTAGAAATTGTTGCGGCTGGATCGGTGCCTCGCTGGTGAGAGATACTGGCTAGGCAACTCGCGTCCGATCTCACCATTCCAGCAGTGTGAAGATTACCGCCACCTCCCCGTGATAAAACATGCACTCCACTTTCGGGACTAATGACCCAACAGTTGACGCGCCCGGAAACACTAAATCCCCACGGGCGGCAGCGCCGGAGGCAGAGGCGAATTAACGCGCGCCGCTCCACGACCTCCCGCCGCTTCCCTCCCGGGGGGTGGGGGCGGGAGTGGGCGGTCCCAAGGCGTCGCGACGCGGCCGGACGCCGCCTAAATAATGCAGGCGGCGCCGAGTGACGCGCGCAGAGCGCAGCGCAGCGCAGCGAAGCGTCCGCCGGCGCCCTCTCATTACGCTCCATTAGGGGCTTCAACATGGCGCCAGCCGCCCACCCACTCCTGCACATGCAGAGCGATGCCCACTGAGGACGCCTTGGGAACGGCAGCCACGTCAATCACACTGGAACCCTGTTATGACCCATGATTCATAATGCACACGCGCTGGTTTTGGTAGAGCTGAGTTCGGATTGTGAATTACTACGCGATTGTCTAAAAAAGGGAAGTTTTTAGAGTGTTGATTTGGTAACCGAAATAAGGCGATGATTTTTTCTTAAGTATATTGGGAAAGAGACGTCAATTACAAATTATGGTAAATTTGGAAGAGAGAATAAATATTGTTCTTGTCGATGTGAAAGGTTTTTTCGAATTAGTAAAGACGAAAGAAACATGTTGTTGTATTGACAGAGTTCTTGGACACGAAACGGAACACAAACGCAGCGAGGAGTGAAAAATCTTAATGTTTGGATTTGAATCATCCGTATGTTTGAAAGTTTGTTGATAGAAAAAAAGAAAAGTGTTTTTTTTTTTTCGCAAAGCTTTAAATTAACATTACATTTTGAAACCATCCAATGCACCTGAAAACACATCTTGACTCATTTATTCGTAATATCGTCTTAAGGGCTTTTACCTCACTTTCGCAAATTATGCGTATTCCCAAATTGGAAAAAATAGAAGGTATTGCCAGTTGCAGTGAAGCTAAATTTTCCGTTCACAACATGAACAACTCACAGTACACGGGATACTGTTTTGTTTTTTTAATATACTATATACTAATAGTTTCGTATGTAGTTGTGGCTTAAAGAGCATGGAGTACTTCATCGTCACTAGGCAATGAAAACCTCTTAATTCCAACACTAGTAAAAATTATTCAAACTAATCCCTTGGGATATCTAACTTTAGAGAAGTAATTTAAAGTACTTTAAATGATTTTAATCTACAAATACTAAGTTTGCACTACGTTATGAACAATCTGTCTTTCTGTCATTTTATGTATCTTATTAACAAGTCTTTTTTAATAATAAAATGTAGTAAGATGACGCTATGAGATTTGCATTGCCTAATGATGACATTTTTTTAAAAATTTCATGGACACAGACGTTTTGGCATTATCGTACCTCTCCTTTTTGGTGATTTATGCACAGCTCAAATTTGTCCAGCGACTGAATTCCCCAAACAAATGCAAGAATATTTTGAGAGATGTCTAATGCAGCCTCTGTGAAATTCCGTAATTTCATGTGGTCCAACCTCCAGCAGAACGCCCCGTGGGAACAGAAGTGGACGTGAACATGCGAAAGCAGGTGCGGAGAAGAGGAAAGGGGAAGAGGGGAGGAGGGGAGGGGTCTGAGCGCGCCCCCTCGCGCTGCAGGGGAGAGACCTCCTGAGTCTCAGACTCCGCAACTGCAGCTGCCGGCGCAGATCCAGGCCACCCCGCCACGGCAAGCGCTCGCGCAGCACTGCGCGGATCTCGCAGATGTAGTATTAAGGCTCCCACAGACCGACGCGGAAGATCCGCAGCCTACGCGGATTGGCCGCGGCGGAAGTTACGCGTCACGTGTTGCCTAACGAGCACGTTCAAACCTGCGCCGAAGGCGAGCGTCGCGGCAACGGATTGGCCGCGAAATTTGTAACGCAGTCAGACGCGTTTCTTCCGCTGCAGCTCGAAGTCCGTGCGTGGTCCGAAGTCCGCTCGAAGTCCGCCCGCTTTCGTGGAAATCCGCCCGTGTTTGGGAGTCTTCGCTCCCCTCTGGGTCAAGCGACCTTGCCAACTAGTATCAAACGCTGGCTCAAAATTGACACTCCGGTGTGAACGGTCCCGTGAATTCCGCGGCCGCGTCTAGCTCGGAACTTTCCGCATCGCGCCCGCTGCGGATCAACCGCGCCGGTCAGTGGGAACCTTTATCCGCGCACTTTTCTTCAGCCCTCACTTCGCTAGATGCGAGAGGAGTGAGGGATTTGGTTATTTAGACGACAGGACTATTATAGCAAATCTGTAGTTGGTTTTCGATGCAAAATACTTTCTATTAAAAGGGAGAGAATATTAATGGTCATCAGATTTTGTCAACAACGCTCGTTGGTATCATTTATTCTGAATTCAACAAATGTTATTAAAGGAGCGGAGGTAGCTATTCCAAGGCTCAAGAAAACGTGAGCGTATAATTGGCAATGCCTTTTTTCTCCGCTGGGGTGACTCAAGAGTGAAGCCAAGAAATTGCGCGAGATGCCATCTTACTATCTCCCCGTTCCCAGACGTTCCAACGCGTTGTACGTAAGTGTAAGGCAGTTGAGTTGTATTCTCATACTTCTTTTTAGAGTTACGAGTAATATTCGTAACAGACTGATACATTTTAAGTATTTCAAGAGTTGTTAAACGGATAACACTCGAAATATTTCTCTGTATTCGTAAGTATTGAAGTTCCACAACCTCAAAGCGTTCTATAAAATAACTGACATACTATTACACATGTCTGAGCGGAGCAGAAAACAACTGAAGCTAACTAATCAGTTCAAACATGAAATAGTTGAATGATCAAAATTAGATAAACCAGCTCTCTAACAGGTGATGTGAAACGAAGCAATATCAATAAAACGAATTCCTTACAAGCAAATTTAACAAATACGTGTCATTTAAAACTTCACTTTTCTCATCTCTGTACGCTGAATGAAAAAGTACAGTCGGTACAGTACATGGTTGCATGTCTCACGATTAAACTAGATCGTAAATTCCCAGCTGAAAAAAAAAATTACAGTAATAAATGATCATTTATTTCCATTTTCATTTTGCAAAATAAGGATAGTAGTTGGCAAACAAATTAAATTCGAGTAAAAATATTTACTGGAAGTAAAAATGATTATACTGGAAATACTAGAAGTCAAGAGTTGTACGCATCGCCATCTTGCCTTCTCTCGCTATACTTTACTTGCACTGCCAATCTAGTTCTATCTGTGGCGAAATCTCATTACTCTAGAATGCGCTCTACACAGAGCTCACACCCCTCGCAGGTCACATTTTTACGGTGAATTTTAAGACACAACGAAGTCGCTCACTCCCGAGAGTTATAAAAGAATATAACGGTGCCCTACGAGAACTTAATGCTACCTCCGAGAAATATCTTAGACTGAAATAGATTAACTTTACGACAGCCTTTTAATAATTTCGCTGATCATAATTTCACAGTCAGTAACCTCAAGCAGTAACGTCTTTGCAGAGGAATTCTATTAGGATTGGCATCAACATTTCATCAGCTTGGGCTGAAGGTTCTAGTCCCTCCAAACTCCTCTTTTCCCTTCCCGGAGCCGCAGCTTCGCGAGGGGCACTTGCCGAGGCTTCTGTTTCAACGCACATCCTCTCATTACATCACCATTTTCACGAGCGACGGTGGAGGACTCCCTGTCGCGCGGGAATGAAGTCCTCAGATTAAGTAATTGGGAGCATCGTGTTTTGATGTTCCATCAGATAAAACCTCATTCGACGGGGCTGTCGTAAAGGAGAGTGTTCGCCGCCAGCGCATCACAGCGGACAGCGAGCGCCCGGCAGCCGAGCCATGAGCAGCGAGCGGGGCAGCCGGCGGAGGCGAAGGAGATAGCGAAGGCGAAGGCAGGGGCGAGGACGGGGGCGTGGAGCGGGGCGAGGCGGGGGCGAGGAGGGGCGAGGAGGGGGGGCGAGGACGGGGCGAGGACGGGGGCGAGGACGGGGCGAGGATCGGGGGCGAGGAGGACGGGGGGGGGCGTGGAGGGCGGGCGAGAGGCGGGCGAGAGGCGGGCGAGGGGCTACGAGGGGCTGAGGGGCTGGCGAGGGGCTGGCGAGGGGGCGGGCGAGGGGCGGGCGAGGGGCGGGCGAGGGACGGCAGGGGCCGGCGAGGGGGGCGAGGCGGGCGAGGGGCGGGCGAGGGGCGGGCGAGGGGCGGGCGAGGGCGAGGGGCGGGCGAGGGGCGGGCGAGGGGCGGGCGGGCGGCGGGCGAGGGCGGGCGAGGGGGGCCGGCGAGGGGCGGGCGAGGGGCCGGCGAGGGGCGGGCGAGAGGCGGGCGAGGGGCGGGCGAGGCGGGCGAGGGGCGGGCGAGGGGCGGGCGAGGGGCGGGCGAGGGCGGCGAGGCGGCGAGGGCGGGCGAGGCGGGCGAGGGGCGAGCGAGGGGCGGGGTGAGGGGCGGGCGAGGGGCGGGCGAGGGGCGGCGAGGGGCGGGGCGGAGGGGCGGGCGAGGGGCGGGCGAGGGACGGGCGAGGGGCGGGCGAGGGGCGGGCGAGGGGCGGGGCGAGGGCGAGCGAGGGGCGGGCGAGGGGCGGGCGAGAGGCGGGCGAGGGGCGGGCGAGGGGCGGGCGGGAGGGGCGAGGGGGGCGAGGGGCGAGAGGGGGCGAGGCGGGCGAGGGGCGAGCGAGGGCGGGCGAGGGCGGGCGAAGGGGCGGGCGGGAGGGGCGGGCGAGGGGCGGGTGAGGGGCGGGCGAGGGGCGAGCGAGGGGCGGGCGAGGGGCGGGTGAGGGGCGGGCGAGGGGCGGGCGAGGGGCGGGCGAGGGGGCGGGCGAGGGGCGGACGAGGGGCGAGCGAGGGGCGGGCGAAGGGGCGGTGAGGGGCGGGCGAGGGGCGGGCGAGGGGCGGGCGAGGGCGGCGAGGGGCGGACGAGGGGGGGCGAGCGAGGGGGGGCGAGGGCGGGCGAGAGGCGGGCGAGGTGCGGGAGCGGGTGCGGGTGAGGGGGGCGGGTGAGGGGCGGACGAGGGGCGGACGAGGGGCGGGCGAGAGGCGGGCGAGGGGCGGGCGTGGGGCGGGCGAGAGGCGGGGAGCGGGCGAGGGGCGGACACAGGATGGGCGGGAGATGGATCGGGGGGGGGGGCGGACTGGTGCCGGGCGGGGTCTGGGCGGGGGGCGGCTGGGTGGTGGGCGGGGGGCGTGACAGGGCGGGGAGGGGCGGGAAAGGGGGGAGAAGTGGGCTGGTGGCGGGCGAGGTCCGGGCGGGGGACGGCCGGGTGACAGGCATTAGGGCGGCGGGCGAGTGGCGTGCGGGGGCGCGGGCGAGGACGCGGGATGGGGCGCGGGGCGGAGCGGGTCAAGTAAGACTTGGGGGCCGAGTCGCCTGACGCCGTCAGCGGCCGTAAAGTTGCGGAAAAGGTCGCTGGACAAAAAGGCCGAGGAAGAAGCTCCGACAGAACAAGGGCGATACAATAACAGGAATGCTACTACCTCCAATAAAATGCAACTAACAATATTTGCACAGTGGACAACCTCTTGATTTATTGCGATCAAGGTTTTAAAATTAATGAATATAAAGTTATAAGCTTCATACACAGTACTATTACTGTGTATACTGTACTATTACTGCTACAATATTTCGAAACTAGAACTAATAATTTATATTTGGCCATTATAGTATGTCTCGTTAAGGCCAATGGGCCTCGCCGCCGTTAGACCCTGGGGTTCCTAGTCGGTCGCCAATCCAGGAACCCGCGTCGTCTCAAATTCGCTTAACCTTCGTGACTGCAAGTCGTTAACGAATTCGGCTAGCGATGTCGGTTTCGCGGTCGTGGGCTTTCAGTAGAACAATCCCAGCATTCCCCTGGATGACTGAGGGGAACCACGAAAACCCCACACAGGATGGCCGGCTCGGGGACTGAACCCACGCCTGCTGAATGCAAAGTCAGCGCGCAACGCTCTGAGCGACTTCGCTTGGTAGAACTAATATACCAGTTACAATTACCTAGATAGCACGTGTATGAATGCAACAGAGACATAGAATCTGCCAGTTCCTGCCATAGCAGGTACCACGTTCCTGTGGCTGCAATCTGACACGCCCCTCCAAGAGGCGGTCCACGCATGACGTTAAAGTGCCCGAGGGCGGGGGGAGGGCACCTCATTAACCGGCGCCGCGTGAGTTATTTGGGCAATTTGCCCCGGTCAGCTCTTCACCAGCGCCGCCCGCGCCCCTCTGCAATATTTCGCTTCCGCCGGAATGAATGTGTCACATGAACGTTTATGTGCGGGCGTTTTATTTCGCAAAAGATGTTTTATCTCGGCCTATCCCGGCGACGAATATTTTCCATTTATTTTTCCCCCCCTCGTTCGTACTTGGGTGAAAAATGGCGTACGGTACATCAAAACACTTTACTCTTTTTACATATTGATAGCCACTAGAGCCGCTCCACTCGCAGGCGGGACACGCGCGCGTTCATTCAAGAGCGCGGATTCCGCCGACGCAATTTTTAACGATAAATCCCGCCGAATGTGCGTCACGGAGATACCGCCACTGAAAAGCAGAAAGTTACTCGCTGCTTTAATTGAAAATCTCGCGGGCAGGAAACTCCGCTCCTATTCACGGCTCCTGGCTGCACCTGCCAAGCTCCTATCAGACAGACGCAGACCTAAAGGAAGCGTATGAATGCTCATTCACTCGCCACAATGGGATCAAATTCTGAAGCGAACGATGAGTATCGACTAACAAAACTTCGAAGAAACGTTCAATCACAACCAATAGAAATCTGTATCACGATATTACTCCCACAAAACACCCCCCTGTGGATCCAATGCAGAAGAAAAATACGCACCATTAAAATGGAGCAACGGAAAAAAAATCTACGGAATTGTTTTAAAATAAATCTGCGGTTGACGAGGCAGCAATTATTTTTTTTCAGGAGGCAGGTAAAGCCCAAAAAAAGCAAACAGTTAATGGGCCGGATTTTAGAGTTGATTAGAGTAAATTAAAAACACCAGGGATTTTTGTTAAAAAATTATAAGTTGATAAAATCTCCCACCAGAGCGGGGGCGCGTGCAGAACACTCGCACCGAGCTCAGCTAAAGCAAACAGCGCGGCGCTCCTGGTTGCGGCGCAGCGTGTTGGGCGCTCAGTACTTAGTTGTCAGCCCGCCCGCCCCCAGCCCCCGCCCCCGCTGGCGAATCCGCGGCGCGCGGCGCGAGCAAACACGGGGCCAAGGCGACGCGAGGCGTCTGTGCCGTCGCTTCCCACGGCGGGCGCGCTCTCCCACGGGCTGCCGCGCGCTTCGACAAGCGACAGGCGCCAAGCGCCACGCGGGGAGCGGGACGCCGACGCACCGCACGCGCTTGCACATCGCCCCCCCCCCTCCCCGCGCCGGTTGCGGCGGCGGTGGTGGCGGTGCTGGCGCCGGCGGCAGAAGCTGTGGCGGTGATGGCGAAGGTGATAGTGGCGGCAGAAGCGGCGGCTGCGGCGGCGCAGCTGGTGGGGCGGCGACGGCGGCAGCGGCGGGGTGGCGGCGGCAGCGGCGGGGCGGAGGCGGGACGGCGGCGGGACGGCGGCGGGACGGCGGCGGGACGGCGGCGGGACGGCGGCGGGGTGGCGGCGGCGGGGCGGCGGCGGGGCGGCGGCGGGGCGGCGGCGGGGCGGCGGCGGGGCGGCGGCGGGGCGGGGCTGCGTGGCGGCGGGCGGCGGCGACGGCGGTGGCAGCGGAAAGTTGAGCTGTTTGTTTGGAGGCGCGCTCTGACGAACGCCGACCGAACATCGCTCGTAAATTTGGGCGGCGGTGGCGGCGGCGGCGTGCCACGTCTGACGTGCGCGCGAGCAACAGACGCCCCCCACCCACCCCCTCCCCCTCGGCCAACGCGCGCCCGACAGACGCAGCCCCACGAAAGCCGCTCCACGAAAACCTCGCGCGCGCTGACAGTGATTTGTTCGCAAAGCGTCTCTGTCCCAGCGACGCGCTGCCGATGCGCTCGCAACGGCACTCCTCTTTGGAGGAATAAACCCAGCTACAACACGAGCACTCACTCCGTACTCACACTAGTTTCCGTGTAGTTACAAAATGCCTTCATACTCTCTGTAGGATCCGTGTATTTACAAAATGCATCTTATTATCCAAACAGCCGCAAACTTGTCTAAGAGAGCGTCTCAGCCGGAGGAGTACAATCTCAGACAAAGTACAGAGATTTGGGAAAAATTACCATTGTTTTTTATACTTCAAAACACCATTATCACTTTATAACTTTGCTGTAAATCAAGCTAGCTACACGCGCTGCCGGTGATTATTCCGGGTTTTCTTCAGATTACAGGGGTTGTAAACTCATTTCCTCACACAAATTTCCGTGACTTTTCTCATTTTCGCTTTTTTTAAAACAATTTATTCATAAAATTTGTAGAATTTTTCACATTATTTAAAAAAATACATTCAAGAAAGCCTGATACTAATTTGTCAGCACTCTGACAAATTTTAAAAATATCTCAAAAAAAATTAGTCATGTTTTGTCAGCAAAAAATGTCACTATTTTTTGGTGACCTAATTTTTTAAAGGAATAATATATACTTACATGATAGTCTTACAATTTTCCTTTACTTCCAACGCTTTTTCTACAAATTCCGATTTACCCCTGATTTTTTCATGTTTTCCAAAAAAAGCCGTTCTGTATTAAACGTCTCGTTGCATAGGAGAAGGGTATTCGAATCCTGCTCTAAATCCTGCACATTTTCCCTTGAATTTCGTGTGCGCGCTCAAGCGTCATACGTAGTAATTGTCTGTTATAAAGGACATCCAGAAGACGGCTTTTAACTCGGCTGCAACTGCAAAAATCAATCAAGACGCGACAAAGACAGGGAGTATTTTCATCACAAGACATGCGTATTATACGCGCACGGTTTCTTGAGCCCCGACATCTCTACCTCCACTCCTTTACTAACTTTAGTTGAATTCATAATAAATGATAGCAACAAGCTTTGTTGACGAATTCTGACAACCAGAAATGTTTGCTCCCGGGTAATAGAAACTGTTTAGCATCAAAAAACAAACTACAGATTTCGTATAATACTCCTGTCAACAAAATAATCAAAACCCCCACTCCCCTCGCAAGCAGCGAAATGCGGGCTCAAGAAAACGTGCGCGGATAATACCTGAAGGTGCGACCGTCCATTTGCAATCAATGACGCCCTTGCGGCTACGAAGGCTACGGGACTTGGCGTCAGGGCGTTGCCGGGAGCATCGCCTCCGCTCCCCATGACCTCCGCGGAGGCAGCCTCTCATTAGCTCTCTGTTTAATGAACTGCCTCTGAGATTCCCGCGGCGCGCCTTCCTCGCGATCATGTTGCCTGTTAGCCGCCGCTCCCTCGCAACGACCGCCGTGAAGCGTCGCCAATAAAGCATCGCACGGTTTGAGAAAGTACAGAAGGGAAAAAGAAGCAACAAAAACCAAATGGAATTACGAGTCGGGAGTAACAACTTAAGAAAACGTGCACTTAAAGCTCGTCCATTACTTTTGTAATGAGCTCCAGGCCACCATGCAAAATGGTGTTATTATTCTTGAGGTAATACAAACAAATATCCTCTGACTCTCTTGTTATTGCGTTATTTATTACTTGTAACCGTAAAAATTTAGTATGAATTTGTAATATTGCATTGCGTGTCTGCCTGTAATGAACGACATAAAGAAATAATTAGAATTTGAATATTTTGCTTTTAGGATAATACGAATCTGCTTCCCAGACAAAGAGACTCAGTCTCTGCAATTTTTCAGCTCGCCGCAAAGCTGTTGCGAGAATTTCACTTGATAATTCGTTCCTATACGTTCTTAACAATAATGAATCATAACGATGAAATTTATCATTATTAATTATCAATGTTCATAATTTACAGCAAACCTGCGTGAAATTAACGAGCGTAGACAAGCAATTTTTCGGAAAATGCCGGTGCGTGTGCACGTCTCCTCAAGAAGGCTTTGCGCAAATATCGTTTGTTTAGTCCCTAAATCATACATTAAAAGGAAATACTGTCATCATTTATTTTTCACTTTTCCTCTTATCTATACATAAGAGCAATGCATGATGGCCAGGAGATATTCACAATTGTGGGCCCGAAAATTGAGACGTTGGTCTGTATGGATGCATCACACCTAACACTGTCAAATTAGAGACTTACGAGTTAAAATTTGGTAAACTCGTCAGAAGTTAGATCTATTTAGAGCGTCCCAGAAATCGTTAAGAAATTTTAATTTTGGGGGGTAAAATGAATGCAACTTTTTGAAGAAGGTTTGTTCGAATAGAGGAGACTGAATCTATAAATAAGGTACAGCCTGTTTCATCAAACCGAAATGCTGCCAACCAGTTACTACAAACACAGCCATGTCCAGATTTTAAATATAAATTTTGCAATGTTAACGGTTTTCTGAATAACTGTAAAAGGAAAAGTGAACGTATGCATCCAAATAAGTAATCACTGAAACTAGTAATAAATCGTCAAACATGACTTTGCGCTACCGATTTATTCTACCGTGGCCACATTAATCCTGCGTTTGAAGAATATTACTCCTTCCGTAACTTTCCATGCCAGTGCGTGTGCACATCTCGTCAAGAAGGCTTTGCGCACATATCATTTGTTTAGTCGCTAACCCCACTGGAGTAAACTGAGGGTAGTACGAAAATAGTCTAGAAAGGTGAGAAAAGTGAGTTTTGGCAAAATATATGAGGGAAGTTAAGGTAGTACAAAAGTAATCTACAAAGGTGAGAAAAGTGATTTTTGGCAAAAAAACATGAAGAAAGTGAGGGTAGTAAGAAAATAGTCTAAAAAGTGAGAACAGTCAGTTTTGGTAAAAAAATGAGAAAAGTGAGGGTGGTACGAAAACAGTCTGAAAAGTGAGATAGTGAGTTTTGACAGAAAATGTGAAAAAGTGAGGGTAGTACGAAAATAGTCTAAAAAGGTGAAAACAGTGAGTTTTGCCAAAAAATATGAGGAAAGTGTGTGGGTGAGAGAGCACGAAAATAAAAAATATAAAAAAAGGTGAGAAAAGTGTGTAAGTGAGAGAGGCTGGCATGCGTCTCCCCTGGTACGTGCGGGCGGAAGGGCCGCGGTGGACGCGGATTCGGCTGAGGGGCTCGGCGGCGACGTGAGGCTTCGGAGGTCCACCGCGCCGCGGGGAGAGGGTGGGGGCGACGACAGGGCAAACAGCGCGCAACAATGCCCCGCCCACCGCAGCGACGGGGGAGGGCTCCGAATTTCTCTCTCGCGCCCGCGCCCCGGCACGCACGCCGCCACTCGACTCGCGCGACCCGAGAGGCCAGGGGACATTCCCTCCCGCGGGTTAAAGAGGATGCGGGAAAACAGCCCGACGCCCTCCTCAGGCTGCGACGTCACGAGGAGAAAATGCTCTCGCATCCACATCAACTATTCTAGCACGCAAATACCCACAATGAATGTTTCATTCTTTGCTACATTTCGCGTCCAAACGTCACACAACAAACAAACAAACAAACAAACAAACAAACAAACAAAAACACACACACACACACACACACACACACACACACATATATATATATATATATATATATATATATATATATATATATATATATATATATACACGCACATACACTCGTTCTACGTTAAAATGGTTACAACGAAAACGTCTCCCAAAGTTTTATAGTGATTGTTTTTACAAATTTCTCTACTTTCTGAGCACATTGTGTGTCTAATTCCTAGCCATGACAACAGGCACAACTACTCATGCACCCTTACGAAAGACGTGATGTAGACTGGTTAGTTTCACATCGAAGAGACCTTTGCAGACTTCCCCATCTAAACCTTGATGAAAAGATAACAAATTTCAAACGCGCATGACGTTAAAATGAATTTTTATGATTTATTTTCAGTGATAGTAAAGTGGTAAACAACTTAAAACTCCATAGAAAATCTTCACTAATTGTAAGACATATGTTGGCTTTCACTGACCAGCGACAATATTTGATAGCTAACATAGTCCGCGACTTAGGAATTACAAACGGTTCCAAGAAAATGGAGAAGGGGAATCTAATTCTTCAGGAGACTATACGAGTTCAAAACGACTTTTCCAATTATATGTATTGCTTCCAATGTGAAACGGGTTCTAGAGTTTCCGTGCTTTACTGTTCTTGACATTTTACTTTCACAACGCGCCGAGAAATAATTTGTAATGACTGATGTTTATTCCTTACTTAGTTTAAACCGTATTTTTAAAGTCTGTTTAATGACACACTTGTTCAAGTATTACATAAACACTAAAAAATGGACTCTTAGTTTAAACACATTCCAAACATTTATTTGTGATTCTCTCTTTGAATGTTGGAGCGATGTTCATCCCAAATGAAAACTACTTTCCCCATTGTCGTTCGGTTTCCTCGTGGGGGGAGGGGGGAGGGGGGAGGGTCGTGGACCCTTCCGCATCCGCGGCGCCGCCTGGCGAGTGGGCCGTCAGTTAGTCAGCGAGGGAAATTGTTACCAAAACAGGATTCCACGCAATGAGGGGTAGCTAAAACTACAGCCCATTGTTTGCCTCAAAGGGACTTGCAGTGCCCCATGTTCCAGGAGGCATACAAATGCCGTGGCGGAAGGGGGCTCTGAACAAAGCCCTCTAAAGAAGGGGAAAGACGCATCGAAGAAAGCGCGCTTGGGTGAACGTAATGTAAGGCGTGTTGGAGTGCCGGGCGTCCACCTCGGAGGGCGGAGGCGAGGCGGAGGGCGTCCACCTCGGCGACCGACACCTCTGGGGGATTCCCCGCTGCGAATGAAGGTACACGAGGCGCCCGGCCTCGGGCAGAGGAAGATTCGGAGGAATTGACAGATGCGAGGCGGCAGGCGCCGATCCAGGCGCTCCACTCGCCGGCGCCGGCCAAGCCACGCCCCCTCAACCGGATTACGGGCGCCGCGCCGGGGGGCGGAAAGGCTCTTTGCTCCGGCGCAGGAGGGGGAGGGGCGGGGGGGGAGAGGGAGGCGGCTGCGAGGGCGAAGGTGATGGCGGAAGCGGGGCGGAAACAGACACGGAAAGGGCAACGCGAGGGCGAAGGTGATGGTGGAGACGAGGGGCGTCGAGGCGAGGGTGGAAACTGGAACGGGGGCGAGCGTACTCAAGGGCGAAGGTGATGGCGGAGGCACGGGTAGTCGGAGGTAAGGGCAAGAACGAAGACGAGGGCAGGCGGACGCGACGGCGAAGGTGATGGCGGAGGTGGGAGCGGTCGGAGGAGAGGACAGAAACTGAGACGGAGGCGAGCGATCTCGAGGGCGAAGGTGATGGCGGAGGCATGGGTGGTCGGAGGCAAGGGCAGAAACTAAGACGGGGGCGGGCGGACGCGAGGGTGAAAGTGATGGCGCAGGTGTGTGCCTTCGGAAGCGAGGGCGGAAACCGGTACGGGACCGGAGGCGAGGGCGAAGGTGATGGAGGCGTGGATGGGAGGCGCGGGCGGAAACAGGCACGGGGGCGGACGGACGCGTGGGCGAAAGTAATGGCGGAGGTGTGTACGGTCGGAGACGAGGGCGGAAACTGCGACGAGGACGGGCAGATACGGGGGCAAAGGTGATGGCGGAGGCGTGGGCGGTCGACGGCGAGGGCGGAAACTGGGACGGGGGCGGGGCGGCGGAGGCAGGGGCTGGAACGAAGGGACCAGTGGCGTCTGGGTCCCCGGCACGGCGCCACAAAAATCCCCCCAGTCGGGCGTGTGGCGCCATCTGGCGGCAGATCGACGCGATAGGCACAGCGGCGGTGGCGGCGACGCTCCCCCGCGCGGAAGACCGCCGGCGCTGCCTGCACTCGACGCCCGACTTAGCAGCGAATCCATTTCGGGGGCGGGGCGGCGGGGGCAGGGGGAGGGGAAAGCGGGCGGAAAAATGCGCGCGCGACTGGCGGCACTCGGGCAGGGGCGGGGACGCAACGACCTGGCCCTCCCTTCATGCGAAGGGTCTCCATAGGCACTTTCTTTATGCTCGGAGCAGGAGTCGGATACCAAAATGTCCACAGCTTCCTTAATAATTTTATTATAGATATTGCAGCGAAAGTACATTCGATTCTTGAAGTGCTCAAACTTTAAGCCGCTTAAGTATTAAGAAATGGCCACACGTTTCCTCTGCATGTTATAAATAAGCCGTAAAAGAATGGGCATTCGCCACAAGTGGAGTTCGCCCTCGGTTTATAATCGACATTCGTGACAATTCATCCGTAAGCACTTGTTAGTACTGGTTCTGAATATTTTTAAGTCAATTTTGCATGACAGCCCAATGTTTATTTTCAAACATATTCTTGAAAACGGATGATCCCCGTTCCACATTTTTCCACTTCATAATCAAGGATTCCCACAAGTAGCCCATAACAAGTCATCGAATGCGGTTTTGACTTGGAAAGTCCGATCCCGCGCCGAAGTGAATTCGCCTTGACCCGGGTGTCGGTTTCCTCTTGACGGAGCGGCGAACGGTGGTCGTCGGCGACAGCACCTGCCCCAGGCGCCACCCCTCCCGCTCCCCTCCCCACCCCTTCCCTTCCGCCAGGTGCGTCGCCGCGCCCCAGCCGCCCGCATGTCGGCGCAGCGCGGCAGTATTTACACGTGTGCAGAGCGCTGCCAGCGGCGGTGGCGGCGCCGCGGGCAGGCTGAGTCGGCGAGGGCTGAAGGGCTGAGGGCGGCCGCCGCCCCCGGCGCTCGTTACGAGGCCGCGCCCGCCCTTTCCCTGTTCCCAGGGCGCGGCGCGTCCCTCCGGATGATGGATGCTCCTCTCCGCCCCGCCCCGCTCCTTCCCTCGCCACCGCCAGCAGGCCGGGCCGAGCCGGTCGCCCTCCGCTCCGCTCCTTGGCTCCGGCGGCGCCCCGGCCAGGCGGCGCGCGGGTCAGGTGGCTGGAGTCGATTACGCCGCGCAGTCTCCAGAATTCGATTTGTTCCGATCGGACGGGCGACTGGCAGGGCGGGGCGGGGCGGGGAGAGACGGGACGGGACGAGGGCGGGGGCGGGGGCGTGGGTGACGTGGGGCCGGACACCTGCGAGCGCCCGGCGCCCGTGTAAGCCAATCCGGAGCGGCGCATTAGGAGGAGCAGGAAAGGTTTATCGGATTTCCTTCTCCTCTAGGGGGGAGGGGGGCGCGGAGACGGACGGCGCCACTGACACCCGGAGACTCCGGCGGAACGCGGGGAAAGGATTGCCAACTGCTCCGACGCCCGCGCGCGAGTCGCACGTCCCTCCTCGACCTCTCCAAGGCAACGAAGAACGGAGATGCACTTTCAGAAAGTCTGCTTCGTAGTTTTTCCAGCAAATTGAAATGATTCAATAGATTCATGGCCGTGATTGTGCGATCTTCCTCGCGGCTTAATGTGCCTGAGCCATGAGATGCGCATTTCGCCCTGAAGAACGTTAAATTAAAACGACCGAAGCGTTCCCAACCATGCCTAGACGTCCCTTGGACATCGTGGCATCGCTAATGAGGTGTTGTTGGCATTAGTAAAGGATGAAATAATTGAAGTCATCTTTGTCAAATTAGATTTATGAAGAGAGCCGGCTTTCAACGGCTTTGCCTTTCGCACTGTCTCCAAACTTTCGCCACAAATAGCGAGACTGATGACGGCAAAGCCGTCACATGCCGGCTCTCTTAATAAATATACAAAGTTGACAAAGAGGACTTTCATTACTTTAACTGGACAATAAAGGCTCTATTCATTCTGGCCGCCGAATCCCACAATTTCATTTAAAATGATTCTACTATTTGGTGAAATTATTTTGAGACGTATCAAAAATTTATTTTAAAAGTACAATATGTTACAGCGGATTTATTTTAATTCTTTCCTTGCTTCAAAACTCTACATCACCTATTTTATGAGACAATAATTCAATTCTCTCGCTCTTTTCTCCTTCTGTAGGTGTCCCTTGGCCGCTGTCCAACTGACGAATCGTCGTGTCCTCCTCCGTCGCACGAGACGGTCAATCGCCAAGCCACACTCGCTCAGCGTCGGAATACACACGCTCTTCACGAGAAACCAAAGAACACATTACATGCATGGAGGATGTCTGAAAAACAAGACGGCTTGTTGAAACCATCGCGAGGAAGGCAGGCAGACAAGAGCCGCGACAGATCGGAGCTGATAAATGGATGCTGCGGGGGCTGTCTGGAGAGAGATGATCCATCATTCAAAAGGCAAAAGGTATTCAGTCCCCGATCACCGATGCGAAAGCCCGACCGGGCGCCAGGGGCGGGGTGCGAGGGGGGGGGGGGAGGCGCTGGCACATGCGCAGTTTCGCCACGCCAGAGCACGACAAGCGACGCTAGAAGCCACGTCGAAAACCAACGGCCTTTATCTATCAATGCACACTTTTTAATTCAAGCACTTTCAAAACTACCGATCACAGCAACCAGCCACTAGAATTAGAGATTTCGTGCACGGCATAGCGAACAGAACTATCTATCTTCTGCGCATGCGCAGATGCACAAAAGTGATGCGAAACTTGAACTGCGCATACGCAGAAGATTTATAGTGCTTTAACGTTCGAAGATCCACAAACTCTCTAATCTCATCAGATAACGACTAAATTTCACCTAGCTGACAAGCTAGGTGCCACCGTCCTGCCATCGTCGAGACTCGAACCGTCGGATCGCCCTGGCAGAGACACTGCAGCGACAGCCAACGACCGAGACCCTGCTCCTGGCCCAACGGCCTCATGACGTTCTCGAAGGACGCGCGGGGGGCGGAGGGCCGTTGACGGCTGCCATTCGCGGCCGCCCGCGGTCGCCTCCCGCGCCGTTGCAGCGCCGCGCCTGGGCCGAGGGGGCGTGGCCGGGGGACAAAGGCCGCATGCGGCGCGACCTGCGCCATCAGCGCTGCGCCGTAAAGCTGCCAGCGCCGCCCACGCACAAAGCGCGGCATAATGTGCGCCGCACAAAGCGCCTTATCTGCCGCGAAAATTTGCGGCGCGGCGGGGGCGGTGCCCGCCGCTGGCCGAGATGGGCGAGCGGGCGGGGTTGGCTGGCGGGTAGGTTGGCAGGCGGACGAGCGAGTGGGCGGAGGAGGAGCGAGCGAGCGAGCGAGCGAGCGGGCGGAGGAGCGAGCGAGCGGGTGGTCGGGCGGACAAGCGAGTGGGCAGGCGGACGAGCGGGAGGGCGGGCGCGCGCGCGGGCGGAGCGAGTAGGGTGGGAGAGAGGGAGGCGGGGACGGAGGGAGGCGGTCAGAGGACATGAAGCTGGGAGGCGGTAAGGAGATCGGTAGGCTCTGGACAGCAGACGGTGGGCTGAGAGGGGACAACGGCTTCTGGCGATGTGGGTAGGTAGGTGAGTGGGCGGTGGCGGGCGACGGCTGGATGACTGCAGGCAAACTAGCCCGCCTACATCCAGCTCCGGGAAGTTGCGGTGGGCAGTGGCAGGCGATATATGCCTCGGTCGGCGGTCGGGAGTTGGGTGATGGCGGAGTGAGGGTGGGTGGACCAGCACCGGGTAGTTACGGTGGGCGGTGCCGATGAATGCCTGTGGACGGGGGTGCGATCGGTTGGCGCTGAACAGCAGGCGGCGGGCGACGGCTGCGGGTTGAGTGGGCGGTGGCTGGCGATGGCTGCACGTGGGCGGCCGGAGGAGCTTCAGGCAGTTGCAGTGAACGCTGCTAGGCGATGGATGCCTCGAAGTCGTGTGGCGGGGGTGAGATCGGTTGGCACTCAGCTGCAGGCTGCGGGCGACGGCTTCAGGCTGGGTGGGCGAGCACCGGGTAGTTATTGTGGGCGGTGCCGATGGTTGCCTATGGATCGCCGATGAGGGAGGAGTGAAGGAATGGGTTAGCATTGAGCATCAGGCTGCGGGCGACGGCTGCTGGCTGGGTGGGCGGCGGCGGGCAGTGGCTGCATGTGGGCGGTCCTGCGAGCACCGGGTAGTAATGGTGGGCGGTGCGGTTGGATGTCTGTGGCTCTACGGGCGGGGGGTGAGATCGGTTGAGCAGCAGGCTGCAGGCGACGGCTGCGGGCTGGGTGGGTGGCGAGCGATGGCTGGGTGGGCGAGCACCGGGGAGTTCCGGTGTGGGGCGGAGCGGCGGTGCGGTGCGGGGCGGGGCGATTAAAAAGGACAACGGGCGACCCACCGGAACGGCGCCACCTGCGCACAATTAGCGCCGCCCCAACTGCCGCCCTTCACCCACCCCGGTCCAAGTGCGGGAGAGCCTCCTCTCCGCTAAGCACGCCCGGCTTCAAATGGACGCGCTGAGAGCTCCGAATTAAGCGATTGTAAACAGCGATCACGCGCGCAAGAAATTCCAAATTATCGCTGCCGCTAGCAGCGACCTTCTCATCGCATGATTCACGCGGGAGTTAAGTACCCAGCAGCGTTACGGCGCGAGAAATTATGTGTTCTTTTGAGCTCGTCGTCTTCGTGTCATACAAGCACCTTTGTTGAGGAGCAGCTAACAAAGCTAAGAAGGCGAAGAATGCAGCCGGGCGGGCAAGAGGTGGTCATCAAGACTCGGAGGTGTCGCGTGGGACGACAAGGGGCACGAGCTTACGTCACTGACATCTCAATCGATTTAATTTGTGTGGGACTAACTCAAACACATCTACACTTACACACTCACACGTACACAAACGCCACCACAGTACACGGCTGGCAGGAAGATACTGGAAGTGTGTCAAGTAGGAAATTGTTGCGTCCATTATGGAGAGGCGTTGCCTGCACGGCAGCATTTCGACACCTACGCGAGAGTCGTGTTTCGTGCGTCCAACGCACCGAGGCTCACTGACGGGGAAAATACACTTCTAGGCGAGAGGAAACACCGTGTCTTCTCGGAGAGGTCATTACAACAGTTGGGCGTTCTTAGGGGCGCATGTGAAGTAGCCACGACAACTTTGTTTCTTAGAAACGGTGTCGGCGGATGTACGCTGGGAAGGCAGTCCGTCGTCACCAACGCAAGATGCTAGAGGCTCCGGTAGGATTCACACAGACACACGAGCCCACAGCATACCGAGTCCGCCGAGCGTAAGGCTCTATACGAGGAGGGGAGGGAAGTGCGTCGGCGTCACCGAACACTAGATGCTAGAGGCTCCGGTAGGATACACACGACACAGGAGCACACAGAACACCCACTCCGGCGAACGTAAAGACGGCTCCACACATTCGGCATTCGCCGAGCAGCGAGCTACTGCTCGTCCAATCCCGAACAGCTGAGGTGTTCGGCGAATGTTCGCTCCCTTGGATGTGTCCAAAAGACCGACATGCGGTGGGTAGGGCGAGCACCAAACGTTCGTTACTCGGCAAGTAGCAAGCAACTCATCCACACTACTGGGGATTCGGCGAGCGATTGCTCGCTGTTCGCCGAATAGCGAATGTGTGGAGCCACCTTAAGGCTCTGTACGAGGCGAGGATGGAAGTGCGTCGGCGTCACCCAACGGAAGATGCCAGAGACTCCAGTAGGATACACACGGTCACAGGAGCACACTACACATCGTGTCCGACGAACGTAAGGCCCTACGCGAGGCGAGGAGGGAAGTGCTTCGGTGTCACAGAACACAAGATGCTAGAGGCTCCGGTAGGATACACACGACACAGGAGCACGCGGAACAACAAGTCCGGCGAACGTAAGGCCCTATACGGGGCGAAAAGGGAAGTGATTCAGCGTCACAGAACAGGAAGGATACACACGGTCACAACAGCACACGAAACACTTTCGAGTCCGACGGTCACAAGGTTTCGCACGAGGCGAGGAGGCAAGTGGACTCACCCTTATCGCTGAGGGCGGTGGCGGCGGCGGCGGCGGCGCACGAGAAGAGCAGCAGCAGCAGCGGTGGCGGCGCCAGGGGGCGCGGGTGGCGGCGCCGGCGGACGCTGCGGGCGGCCATGGCAGCGCAGCGGCGACTCAGCGCTCAGCGCCTCTCAGCAGCGGCGGCGGCGGCCCGGCTCCTGCGGCAGCGCAAGCGACACTGAATGAGCCTCTCCCGCCCGGCCCCGGCCAGGCCCAGGCCCCGGCCCCAGGCCTCCGGGACACGGCCGCCCTCGGAGGCCGTTGCAAGCCCCGGACCCGCCCCGACCCCTGCCCGACTACCTGCTACCCCCCACCCCACCCCACCCCGGCACACACGCCGCCTCCGAAGAAAAGACTCCTCGTCATCCCAGAGGCCCCTACCATAACTATATGCACCCCAGCGTTTGTTGTGGTGATGCTGTAACAAAACAACAAACATCTCCGCAAGCGAGGAGAGTCTATTACGCGCCCCGCTACCATTTCTCGCTTTCATCGCCAACATCTACGCCTCGCGCGTTAAATATTTCCGTAAAAGTCTTACGATAGCAACACGGATTTCGCGACGGATTCGCCGCTATATAATAGGAACGGTGACCCGTGGCAAGCCTACAAGTAACATGAACCGAACGAATGCGAAAGGAAGCTGAACCATCTCGCAGCGACGTGCAGGGAAAGAGGGTAAGAGGAAGGGGCATCTTTCGGACCCTCTCGCGCCTCGAAGGTCAGGCGACACATGGCACGGCTCGCGACTTCAATGCGCGAGTTTCGGCTTCGTTGGAGAAGAACGTCAATAGAATTACGTCTTCACTGGGGAGATCCTATGAAGCCAGTGTAGCCTGCCAATAGCACACTGCTCGGCTGCGGTTCATTTGCTGCTACGCAGCTGCCTGCCTGCTAACGCATCTCCACGCGCTACCTCGCGCCTCGGCGAAGCCCTGGGCGCAATGCAAAACCCATTAAACACACACAAACGAATACGCACATGAACGCAATCATTAATTTAATTAAATGACGTGTGTAAATGCATATTATCTGATGACTTGTACTCACAATACTGTCAGTTATGAACGTGGAATTCGTATTGAGTAATGCGTTACTTCCTTCACCATTCGTAAGAAATTTCTACAGCGGGTTTCGCAATGGAAGAATACTGTGAGAGTTCTTAATATTTTAAGAGCAACAAAAAAACCTAGACTTCTTAAGTGAATTTCACATAAGCACGACCCATATAAAAACACATTTGAATGCATCTTCTCCGAATTATTTCCAAGTTATCCTCCGCATAATATTAGCAGAGAAAAATGTGAAAGTGAAAAAGAAGACCTCTTTTAGCAAGTGCCAGGGAAGTTCGATCATTATCCAATGGGAAACCGGCCAACTTCATTCGCATTTTGCAAATTTCCTGCAGGGATTTAACTTCTTCTAGGCGTTTCTTGCAAAAAGTGGGGAGGATTTTGCCGATCCCTCAACGGCGAATACCGTCACAAGTACGAGACATTTTTCTTTTTAATTTATGACTTCTTGTTCGGCCTAAAGTCATTTGAGGGATTTTAGTTTTACACGTTGACTACTTTTGAATTTGGGCATTCTTTGACAAATTTACATTAAAATACTCTGGCTCATTTATATAATTAGTTTTCTTTAGATGCTATTGAATTTTAATCTTCATTTCAGGGGAGGGGGAATTGTTAGGATTGCCCGGTCGAGCAATAGAAAGGGAAAAGGAAACGATTTTACACTAAATTATTAGTTTAGGAAGTTTTAAACATATATTTGGGAAATTTGGATTTGATTCGCCCCTGAGTGTTTGCTGTTCGGCCTAGATGGAATTTCTCAGGGGGGGGGGTGATGAGGGAAGAGAAAACATTTTTTCGCTACTTTTTTTATCTCTTCTAGAACGGACGAGACATCTGCGCTCTAGAAACACCACATCGATAACTGTTTTTAAAATATAGTATGTTTTAAAAACACATATATTAAAGCCGATGTCTTTTCGCGCGCATTACTTAACGTTCTCTACTCCGTAGACAGGAAGTTAAAATGAAATAATCGATACTACCATTGTCGGTTCCGGTTTGAACGAAACGCACGCAGTTTGCACTATCATTATCATGTGCCCATTGTTCTTATTATTTTTTACTTTGTTTTCAGTTAAGGGTGAATTATACAAAAACTAATAAGCACGGTCACTGTCAAATTAAGTTTTGGTGCGCCCGAATTTAACGTTAGAAATTACTGAACCCTCTTTACAACTTCGATCTTTAAAAACATGGATGGCTTTTGATCGACTTATTAACATCGCCGGTTTAATTTAAAATATCGGTGTTTAGTAATATCTAGGGGGCGGATATTGGTGACATAAAACGTTGTCAAACATGATCAATAAAATGCTCTTAAAATGCCCTAAAAATCTTATCAAAACCAGTTGGAATAAACAACTCAAGCAGTTAGATGTAAGGTTACTGAAGTAATGGATGCTTCTTTCATTCGTTTGACTAAACTCAGATAGCAAACTTTTGGTTTAGACTGTTCTTTAACACGAAATCTCTGTCTAGTTATCCCGAAATCGGCCGAAGTGGCTATGGCGCTGATATACGCTACAAGAATTACGTACTCACAACGGCTGTCAAAACAATTTCTGAGCGAACAAATCGAATAGGCTACAGAGTAATTCTGTAAAGAACATTTATTGCACCGCATAAATATTATTTGAAGCAAGTACCATTAAAAATTACATTAAAATCGATAAAATCAGCAAAAAATGCATTAAAAATTACGGAAAAAGTAAAAAAATTACTGATTAATCGAAATCGACAAAAATGCAAAATAATGACCTATAAAAATGGGTCATTTCCTTTGGTCATGAAATAAAATGAATTTCTATACTAAACCGTATTGTTCTAAAGTGAAAAAAAAGACATTTCATTAAAATCCGCCCCCTAGTTATATCGATGTTTTGACATCGATGTTTAGTAATATCGATGTTTAGTTATGTCGATGTTTAGTAATATCGATGTTTAGTGATATCAAAGTTTAGTAATATCGATGTTTTGATATCGATGTTTAGTAAAATCGATGTTTAGTGATATTGATGTTTTGATATCGATGTTTGGATATCGATGTTTGGATATCGATGTTCAGTAATATCAATGTTTTGCTATCGATGTGGCATCCCTCCACTGCGCACTTGCGGGCGCCGCGGCGCCTCTCGCTCGTCGCGAGGAGGAGGGCGGCGGGCGCAGATGCCGCGCGCAGCGGCGCCGAATCGCAGGCAGCGACTTGGCGCGGGGAATTTATTTATGGCGGCGCCGTGAAATACACTGTTTTTTACGCCCCCGCCCCCGCGGCTTCCCGCGCGCCGTAACTCATCATCTCACTCGCCCGCTCGCGGGGGCGGGGCGGGGGCGGGGGCGGGGGCGGGGGCGGGGGCGGGGGCCGTGGTGGCAAGGGAGCGCCAGCGACGGAAGGGGCTGTGCTCGCGAACAACGCTCGGCTGCCTCCGCCCTTCAGCGCAACGCGTCAGCTTCAACACGACCAGTCACGAACGCCGCCAGACAAAGTGTTTCTTTCAGCCGCTTACTGCATCCGTAATTCCGCAAGCGAAATTTAAGCTGCATTCCCAGCTTCTAAGAAATGAATTTAACTGCTTTTACTTTGAATAGATGAGATACAATACCATACCAATTCCTCATTAATTTATCTACTTCTACTACTTTTAATTATCGATTTAGGACTATTAACTAATATTGAACAAAATAAATTTATAATACAAACGTTTGGTAGAAAGACGAGTAATACTGCCATCCATTTGTTTATGTATATAGATATTTAAGTGTGTGACTAAAGTAATGAATGTATGTGTACGAGTAAATGTAGAGTAATAATATACGGAATTATCATGAAGAACTTAAAAGGAAATTTTACAAAGGGATGTATATTTTAATATTTTATATTAAACATAAAATATTGGGTTGTTTTGCTAGTTATGAAAGTGGACACTGTTATTTCTATTAAAAAATAAGATATTGCCTGAGTTCCATTAACATACATTTGTTTTAAAATTAACAGTAAACTCAATGTGTGACATTAATAAACTATGTCGTAGTTTTTAAGAAACTATTCCTCGTGTCTTCATTTGTTAGAGAAGCAGATGAAACGTGATGAAATAAACTGAATAATTTGGTAATAATTTTATTTTCTTAATTAAAACTTATCTTAAATAGAGATTTTCAAATAGGGTCATGTATAATTTGTGGAAAAAAAGTAATTTCCCCTTTTTTTTGCTTAAACTAAAGGCAATTTGTAGTTATTTTCTCAAAAACCGCTCCAAAATGTTTCTTTCATTTTTACGCTTAACAATGTGGCAGGTCTGATGTCATTGAACTCACTGCATTTTTGAAACTTCCAAACGTTAGAGTAACAACACAGTTCTGGGTCGAAGCCGAAAGAACGGAAGCATTTAGACTAAACCAAAATCGATTCCGTACCAAGTCTCATTTACTAAATTCGTACCTATCACCTTCTCCACTTACTCCTTGACGTTTCGATTTTCCCAAGAGACACGTTGACTCTAGCAAGTGATGAGGGGAGTAATGAATATGGCGACCGTTGTTTGCCGGTACGTGCGCAGAGGTCTTCGGCAACACACCACGCAAATAGTAAGGATCCTCCAACAAAAACCACTTATTAATTTCAAAAGTAAAATTTCTTTGGATTCAATAGCTCTTTACATACATATAATCTGACCTATTATGACTTATGGTTGCCCTATCTGGTTAAACGCCTCCAGAACTAACTTAAACAAAATCTTAATCATTCAAAATAATACCTCAGAACAATTACAAAGTTCTCATGGTTCAAATTAACAGTTGCAAAAAAAATGAAACATCTCTTATAATAATGAGTGGAATCACCTCTCCCTGACTCAGCTTTAAAGCAATCCCTAATGACCTAAGTGGTCATTAAAAATACATATGCCTCGAGAAAAACTATACATGCAAGCTTCTTGATTGTAAAAATACTATTTCTTATACTACTGGCAATAAAATTTTATAATTCTGCGAGTGTAAAGAAGCCCAGTGGTCATGATATGCATAGGAAACTAGTTGAAGACGGAGTTCTTTGCTGTGAAACTACGAAGGGGTGGGAGGAATATCTGTTGAACAATTTCCCACACTCAGGAAAAATTTGATAAACTTAAGAGCAGAGAAATTAGGGAATGAATGTAATACTATTAGGGAATGTAATACTATTAGGGAATGAATGTAATACTATACTACTATTGTTTGGATTATCATGCAAAACTACATTATAAATGTTTCTTTGGTTGATTTTGTGTTTTACTTGAAGTTCCATAGGGCAACAGAAAAATGCATGACTTTTTTTCGTAATTTTTCTTTCAAGGATTTGCATTGGGTGGCTATCACCGATTTTGGTACAAGGCAGCCAGAATCTTCTCTCATCAAAAAGTTTCCTTCCGAAACAGACTGAGTCATCCTCCTCCTTGCGACCTGGCAGCGCTGCACTGCCCGTTCTGTGGGCCAATGCCCATGGGCACCGCTAATCAATGGAAATGGCGGCGCAGCGCAGCGCCACGCCGGCCTGAGGGGCTTCGCGCCCAGAAATTATTTTTTAACCGCCGCCGCGGCCGCCGCCCCCTGCGAGCGAGCAAGTCGCCGGAATTCATGTTTCCGAAAAGACCGTCATTTCCCGGCGCTCGGACGCCGCTGTCCTTAATTATAACGTAACAGGGGCTGTGGCGACGGGGTAGCTTTCAGCCGGGAATTAGCCCACGGAGCGATGCTCTCGTCAGCTGACCTGTAATTTCTGAGCCCCGCGCCGCACAAAAACCGGCTCTCCACCATCAATCTCTCGTTCAACCACCGGCGCGGCGCGGCGAGAAGGGCGGGCGCACCCCGGGCGGCGGCGGCGGCGGCGGCGGCGACAGCGGTAGTGGTGGTAGTGGCGGCGGCGGCAGAGATGGTGGTAGTGGCGGTGATGGCAGTGGCAGTGGCGGTGGTGGTGGCGGCGGCGGCGGTGATGGTTGTGGTGGTGGTGGTGGTGGTGGTGTTTGTGGCAGTGGCAGTGGCAGTGGCAGTGGCGGCGGTGGTGGTGGAGCTGGCGGTGTTGGTAGCGGCGGTGATGAAGCGTTGGCGATGGCAGTCGTGGTGATGGTTATCATGGCAGCGGTGGCGGTGGAATGATGGTGATGGTGATGTTTGCTGTGGTGGTGGTATCGGCAGCGGCGGGGGCGGGGGCAGCGGCGCACGGTGCAGTGGTCTGAAGAGGGCCGAAACGCGCGCATAGGCACCAAATTTTATTTTGTGAAAAACGGTTATTTCTTGGTAAATGTCAATTCTACATACTTCAAATGACTAGAAACCAGGAAAAATAATAATTTTTATCAATGCTTACAGCCATACGACGCCCTCAAAGCCAAGCGTTTCAGCCGAAGAAAAATTCAGCTACCCAAGCAATGAAAATATACCTATCTTTGATTGTTTATAACTCTTTTCCTAATCAACTTTTCAACTTCCAGAAATTATATGCACTTTCATATACCTTTCTAAATATATTAAAGCAGTTTCAGTGTCATTTTTTTTATTTTTCATTAAATTAATTGTTACGTAATTAAGGTATGTAAAAACTGCTCATTCTTTTGAATAAGTAAATTTTCACAGGCGATTAAAAAAAACAACCAAAAACACTCCCCCAAAATTAATATATATTTTTAAGTGAACATTATTGAACAATTTTCAGTTGAGATCAGCTGCCCCGATCTGCCCCTTTCAAAATTATGACCGTTTAAAGTTTGCATTAAGTGTTTGGAAAGAGCACCATTACCTCCGGACATAACACCGAAATCGTTTACTTCTTGAAAATTTATTATCTTCTCAACTCTCAGATTTTCATTAATTACATAACATTTTCAATATCTTTTCAAAATTATTCCTTCTTTCAATTTACCAAATTTCTGTGTTTTTCAATCAATTTAAACATTGGAAATTGAGATCTGTAGAACTGAAACATGCAATAAGTGAATTTTGACGGGCAATAACATTAAAACATCTGAACACATCTCGGCCAAATCAATGCATGTTATTAATTGAACAATTGTAAATATTTTTACATTGATAACAACCGCCTTGGTTAACGTCTCTCAAAATGGCGTCCATTTATAGTTTACATCACGAGGATGAAAAAAGCGCCATTCCCAGAACTATGTGATCTTTGACGGACAATTACACAAAATCGATTAAAAACACTTCTTTGAAATTAATAACTATTAATAATTGGGCATTTGTTGATGTTTTTGCGTTAACAACAGCCGCCCTGGCCTGCCTGTTTAACAATAGTGACCATTTAAAGACTACATGATGAGGATTGAAAGAAAGCGCCTTACCAAAAGTAAGTGATTTTTGACGGGCAATTACAAAAAAACAACTAAAAACACTTTCCATGAAATTAATAAATATTATTAAGGGGACATTTGAGAAAATATTTTTGTTAATAACAGTCGCCTCGGCCTGCCTTTTCGAAAATGGCGAAGGTTTAAACTTTACTTGACCAGCTTTGAAAGAATGTGCCATTTCTAATAACTAAGTGATCTTTAACGGGCAATTAAACAAAAGCAAGTAAAAACAGTTCCATGAAATTAATAACTATTATTAAATGGACATTTGTTAATATTTTTTCGATAATATCAGCCACCTCGGCTAGCCTCTTTTAAAATGGCGACCGTTCTAATTTACATAACGCGGTTTTAAAAAAAGCGCCATTCCCAAAACTAAGTGATTTTTGACGGACAGGTACACGAAAACGACTAAACAAATTTCTGTAAAATTAATAAATATTATTTATTGGACATTTGTTGATGTTTTTTCCTTAACAAAAGCCGCCTCGGCTTGCCTGTTTTAAAATGGCGACCGTTTAAAATTTTCATAATGAGGATTGAAAGAAAGCGCCTTACCAATAGTAAGTGATTTTTGACGGGCAATTACACAAAAATAACTAAAAACACTTCCATGAAATTAATAAATGTTATTAAGGGGACATTTGATAAAATACTTTCGTTAATAACAGTCGCCTCAGCCTGCCTTGTGGAAAATGGCAAACGATTATACTTGAAGTGCTTTGAAAGAAAGTGTCATTTCTATTAACTAAGTGGTCATTGACTGACCATTATAAAAAACAGAAACATCTCCGTAAAATAAATATATGACTTGAAATGAACAATTGTAAATATTTCTTCGTTGCCCCGAATTGCCTCCCTCGGTGGACGCGTAGTCAGCAGTCGAAGCGTCAGCGCTGGATGTCATGTCAGAGGTGGCGCGCACGGTGAAATGATCCGGACAGGAAGTGACCTCTGGCATATGCGTAACCGCGACTGCTAAAAATAAGACTCAAGGGACATGAAGATAAGTCTCACAGGAAGCCAACTCAGGCGGCCAGATCTCTGGCATTTCCATATCATGAAACACATCACTTTCCGGCTTTTGGTCCAAAGCATCCATGCGCCACCTTTTGACAGGTTAAGTAACATAATAGTGAAATAATATGATGATTAATTATTATTTTACATTATAAATGGAAAACGAGTAGTACAATTGTTACAGTGTAAGTCACTACTACTATTAGTATATACTATTTATTCCTTTTACTACTTAAAGAACATTTTTACGGTTTTTCTACTTTTGAAAACTATTGTTAAAAACTTTTTATACACTATCTCTACCTAATTTTCAACACATATTCCCTTGAGTCATGGAATAAATGCTTATAATAACCTTTTTTTACTTCTGAACAAATAAATGAAGGTTTTATTAATCTTCAATAATGTCTGATAAAGAATAGTACTTTTTTGACAAATAAATAAACAATATGAATTATGAGGAATAATATTATTTTACACTTAGAACATGTTTCAATAGATTTATACTTAAAGAACCGTTTTAAATCCACTAAATAAATAGTTATTTAACTTAACATCCTATGCGCACGATTCGGCCCCGTTCAGACCACCGTGCGGCGGAAGCAGTGGCAGTCGCGGGGGCGGCGGGGGCGGCGGCGCGGGGGCAGCGGCAGCGTGGCGGGGCGGCAGCGAGGACGGGGGCGGGGGCGGTGTCGTGAGAGGGGGCGGCGGGAAGGAGGCGCGGTGTTAGCGACTGCGGATGCGATGACAAGGGCGCTGGAGCTATCGGCGGCTGGGTGGCTGGGGCGGCGTGGAGCGGTAACGGGTGGTAAGGCCTGCCAGGAGGGCGGGGAGGTAGGGTGCGCGGGTCGTCGCGTTGGCTCCGCGCCTCCCTTAATCACTTAGTCCGACTCCTCCTCGCGACAGGACTCCTCGCTCTGCGTCGAAGCCCCTTGCATCGCCGGCTGCTCTCTTCTAGTCCCAGCGCCGGTCCAACACCCGACTGCCTGTTGTGCGGCACAGTGACAAAGCTGGCGAAAGTTACGCAAAAGGGTTGAATATACTTAACATGCTTCATTATCTCGTCACTAGTACCTTATTCATTTTTTTATAACTAAGCCTTTGAAAACACCATTAGCAAGGCGAGTAATTCCTATAGTCACGGTGACGACATAACTATCAGAAGAACATTTGCATCAAAATTTCTTGCAACCACCGTTCTCTAGCGTTCTTTTATGTCTTGAAAGAAAAGGTAATTTGCGTGACACACGTAATGATGAATTTACTCAGCGAAATACTATGTCCACATCAGATAATACTTTGATGTTAAAAAACAGCTCAGAAATAACATTTGTGTGAGCCGCAATATCCCTGGCTACAAAATAGACCATGCAATATTCTACATGCGTCTGCCATAAATTGCGAAGCACTGACCTCGTAATGCAATTAATCGCCGTCACTGCATTCACTGCGAGCAGAACCCTTTGTTTTGCTACTCGGATTTATTTACACATGGGATATCACGATACCAGCAAAAATATACACATACACTTTATTAAATGTCCTGGAAAAACTCGTTTCAAAAATTCTACAAACATCAATAAACAATCATAACGTGTATAAACGTTGCAACGTAAAAGGAACAAATTAAACTAGTGGGATGGTGCTACAACATCACATACGTTCCAGTATTACTTTTAACTTTTGCAACTTTCGAAAGTTCTGAGTGTTCAATGAAAATGAGATCTGCGTCATTATTTTAAACTCTTTGGAAAGCGTTAATTTGTAACCACTTTTGAGAAACTTTTGAAAATGTTGACACTTCATGTAAATCAATTTAAGTTTCAGACTCAGGGAGGCCAAGTTGCTTCAAATCGACCAATATCAATTTTGGAGAAAATTGAACGGTTTAGGGGCAGTGACCACGGATGAACAGACCCGACAGACACACATTTTGCCGTCAATCGAATTTTAGGTACCAAGGCTCCACAAACCATGGATTCTGAATACTCATCGTGTTAGAGAAAGTAATTCACTACATGTAGGGACAAGATGTAGCCCCATAACTTTCTATTCTTACGAAATAAGGCGAAAATGTAAAAAGAGGCACAAAAACTAAACAAAACTTTTATGTTACGTAGGTAAATATAGCCCAGTATTGTTCACGCATCTCGGGTGTTTAATACTATGTGAAATGTTCTGAACATTTCACTCACATGATCTTGGAAAACACGTTCAAGAATTGCAATTCTAGAAGCAAATGACAACCAAATCACTTTCCAAAATTATGCCTTATCACTTCCTCGTTACTGTAAAGTTGATAAGGTAACTAGATAATATATCTAATATCATTTACAAAATTAACATTATTTCTGAAAAATCTAGTCTTACTCTGTTCTCACTTTATTCATGAAATTATTAATAGAGACTAATTTTCTTGGAGCATGGGGTCTTATGTACTTGAGGAAGCACTGCCCCTCCCCCGTGCATCTAGCTAGATTTATGGCTGCCTGCACCACAAAGACACCGGGGCACATCACAATAACCCTATTCTTTCCATAAACACGATCGACCAGCCAACACACACAACGAGGAAAATGATCGACGACGGCATCATGAAGGGAGAGATGTGTATTCAGATCCGCACAACGGATTTTCCAAGTCTGCCGGATGACGTCGTGGCCATACTAAATATTTGAATGGATTTGTATGATAAAATTATACATCTGGGAAAAGAACCAATGAAGAGAGGGTGAGTTCCTAATGTTCGTGTCGCATGCCCTATGACAGTCCAGCTGTTCTTCCTTTGTTTTTGAAACTCCAGAGATCGATTGACTGGTGCTCCCAGACGGATCAACTGGTGTCATTAGTCCCGTAAGTGTACTCCATGTTTATTGCAGGAGGTGGCGGAGATCCCTAGTTGGAGGGCGAAGTCCGGCGCCGACCTACACGTCGCCTTTCCCAACCAGATATCTCCCACTAGCGGGCCATCGCTCGAACCGGGCGAAGCTCTAAGCTCCCGAGTAGACTCCCGAGATGAGTGGAGTAGTGTATGTAAGTGTAAGTGTGTATAAATAAGGAAGGAGGATAGGAAAAGGAAGAGGAGGGACATCACGCGCGGTCCGTGGCACGTTGGCTCCTCTGATATTGATCGGAGATACGGAAAACTATCAGGCAGAGCAGCTGGCCGCTAGAATTCTCCTCCAGACAGCAGAGCTGAATTCGACTTGGTACCTGCAAGCTAATGTTGAAAATACTGCCTCCGTTGGGACTGGAACCCCAGAACCCACGATCAGAGACAATACCAGTGATATTATTTGATGGTCTGAGCCACCTTTACAGGCTTGACCTAGTTCTCTAGCTCGTGTTGAAACTTTTGCCGCCGTCGGTATTCGAACCCTAGGACCTCCCAGTCAGAGGCAGTGCAGCGACATCAATTGAAAGCCTGAGTCAATTCCAGAGAAATCCTAAGCGAGGGCATCCGCGACGGCCTGCGCCGCTCCGTCTTTGTTCTGCAGCGCCGCCTCGCGCCATTCGCTCGCCTTTACGGCCGCTGTTTATGGCGCCGGAGCCGAAGCCGCTGTAAAAAATTAGCCCCGGGCCCACGGAATGTTTGGTTGGCCCTCCTCGACGGCGCTGCGCCCCTGTTTGTGAACGCGCAGAAAGGGCGGGGGGCGCACACGCCCGCGGGGTCAACAAAATGGCGGAGGCGCTTCGTGGCGGCCTCCCGGGTGGCCCAGACTCCCCTCCCAGGCCGACCTTCCTTCCTAATCGCACCCCCACTGACCTGCGTCAATTGCTTAAAAACATATTCCTCTCTCCAATTTAAAACGAATAATATCCACCATTAACGTGAATGTAACGATGGGAAAGTCTGTGGCAAATGATAACCGTTTCCCCGAACACTGACACAATGGCACCGACAGGCCTCTCCTTGAGGCCGATACGAAAAGCGTGGAGAACGCGCTGCAGGCAGCTAGTCCTTGGGGTCCCCACGCCGAAGGGCGGCGCCGGTGGGCTACAGGGCGACCCGCCGCCCCCGGAGCCCTGCGGAGCACCGAGAGCCCCGGAAGCGCCGGAAAACCCGCGCCTTTTGTTTCGCGCGGCGCCGGCGTTCGAGGACCGCCCCAGCCCCCGCCCCCGCCTCGGACAATAGCCGCGCGCCGCGCTCCGTTGACGGGAGATTTGTCAGTGCATAATGGCGACACGGCCTCACGATTTGTCCGGGCGGGCCGGCGCTGAAAGCGCGCGCCACAAGGGATGCTAATCTTCGTTGATCGATCTTTTAGATTTACGGCGTAGGAGGGGGTGTCACGAAAATGAGGGAATTGAAAACGCTCATTAAGTCGTCACCGCGCGAGGAGGGCGCTTGACGGCCTCTTCCGGCGCTAGTGGCGCTGCCAGACGGAGGTTTCGGGAACGGCCACCTCGCGCCACCGCCTGGTTATCATTCCTTGAATTCCTCCCGGGGATTGAGCGGTTGCGTCCAACCCAAACACATTCCTCGCAGAGCAGACGCGGAATTCGGAAAGACACAAATTAATGAGGGAAATGACCATTCGCGGTCGGAGGTCCTGAATTTAAAACATCAGCGGTCGTGGTCGCGCCGCTACGTTCGGAAAAACAGCTCGGAAAGGAGATTCGCTTTAATCATTCCACCCCTTCATTCCACCACCGCTGCCAACGCCCGCCGCCTCGTAACTTGGCGGAACCATGGGATTAATTTAATTTCGCGGCCGGAAAAGCGGCCTCTTAAATCTATTACGGCGATCTTCCGCCCGCGGCGAAACACCCCTCGTCGCGGCTGCGTTCGGTCGGTTCCATTTCTTCTCGCGAGTGCGGGCGAATCGATCAGCCCTTCCGCCCGATAGTCGATTTGTTCGAGTAACTCATGGAAGCGCGTTTTCGCGAACCCCGAGGGTCAAACTTTTATCACTTTTCGCCCGATAAATTCGGCCTCCTCCCGCGTCGCGCGTGAGGGTGGGGTGGGGGTGACGCGGTGGGGGACGAGGGTGGGGGAGTGACGCTGCACATCGAGCGCTGGCATCAGTGAAAACGCAGCAGTTCCAATGGGGTCGCACCGGCTTGGGTGGCTCAGAGCATTATCTGATGTCACTGCAGTGCCTCTGACCGGGAGGTCCTAGAGTTCGAGTCCCTAGAGACTGTGACAGAGTTTTCGACACTAGCTACTTAGCTAGGTGGAAATCACCCGCTTTCTGGAGAATTCTAGCGACCGTTTGCTCATATCGGTAGTTTTCCATGGTTTTTGCGATTAACAGCAAGAATATAGAGCGCAGCAGTTTCCTTACAAACGGGCTAAGGATTGGTCGAGATCTTTCCTTCCTCTTCCTTGTCCACTCCTCAGCCCTTACATACACACACACACACACACACACACACACACACACACACTACATTATCACAGTGTTGTCGGGAGCTTAAACCTTGTCCTGGTCGGGACGATGCTGAGCTGGTGGGAGATATCTGGTTCGGGAAAATCCCTGCAAATCGCAGTAGGTCGACGTTGGATCACGCCAGCCTGCGGGAGGTCTGACCGCCCCCTCCCGTGATGACAACATGCACTTCACTTACGGAAATAATGACCTTAGCTTTTGACTCGCCAGGAATCACTAATCTAGCCATCCATCCATCAATCAATCCAATGGAGTCGCCGTCCAAAGCTCCCCTGCTCTTTCCATGGAGCCATTTCAGAAGCGCGTGTTCTAGGCTCTTGTCGCGCCGCGCCTACGTGCGAGGGCGAGGGGGCTGGGGTGGGCGGGGCGCGGTTGGCTTGCCAGGCACCCTGTGGGGCCGACCCTCGGCTGTCGGCGCGCCCGCTCCGACCCCTCAACCCTCACCCCCGCCCCTCGACGCCAGAAGTCCAAAATAAAACAAAAGATTTAACTTTTGGAAGCGGCCGCGACCGCCGGCCTCTTCCCTTATTCATGATAATGGCAGCGCAAACGCTGGCTCGGAGGGAGGGCCCTCTCAGGCCGGGCAGGTACAGCGCAGGGGAAGTGCGCGCTGGCTCTCGGGAAGGAAAACAAGATTCACGGACGACACGCGAATGGGGAAGACGCACCTGATGCAATGGATCGGAACAAGGGCCAGCAGCCAATTGGGGAGAAGCAGCGTGCAACAATGGAACAAAAACAATTAAGACCTGTGAAACCTTCTGAAGCAAAGAAGGAAATCGATGGTCTTCAATTAATTACCGTTACCCTAAAAAGTGTTCCTATGACATAAAATTAAGAATGGATTACATTTAATAGATAATTAGATAAAGAAATAGAATGGAAACATTTCATTATATTATCGGCAAAGGTTTCAAGCTCCACTCCCCTAGGAAATCAAACACAGTTAAACTTCACGAATTATTGATTATTGGGGTGACTCTGCATCGAGTCCCAGTTGAAGGGATAATTAGATAAAGTAATGTAAGCCGCGGTGGCTCAGTGGTAGGGCACTGGCTTTCTGATCAGAAGGACCCAGATTCGAATCCCGGCGTAGGCTGATGATTTCCATTCAGGGAGGCTCTGAGGTCGACTCAGTCTCCTTCCTGAGTACCAGGATAATTCCTCGGTTAAAGGAGGCCGGAGCGTTGTGCTCGCCACACAACCTCCTCCTTGTGCCGACGGCAACGAATAGGTAGAGCACTACCTTCACTTCCCCTGTGAGCCACATCGGCCAGTGTGCAATTGCACAGGGATACATTTACCTTAATGAAAACAAATTAGGTAATGCCTTGTTTTTACGTGGCGAGACTCGGACGATCAGGCCCGCTCTTCCGTCTGACCACGCTAGCAAATTTCACTAAGCTCCTTTCACCACATAGCGGAGGAAGGCGGTAGTATGTTGGGCGACGAAACAGGTGATTTAAATTTAGCTCAGAGGCTTCTTTTAGGCTTGAGGATATTTTACATGTAATAATATCTACTACATGGGGCAGTCGGCTTTACTTCCCCTCTGAAGTAAGGCGTACGAATATTTTTTTTGCACTTAAAAATCCACGGCTTCGATCGAGTTTGAAACCGCAAACTTCGGTACAACAGTGCGGTACGCTAACCGTTATACCACCGAAACCGCATAACAAGGAGGTTATGCTTAAACTTTCCGGATTAAGATAAAGGCGCCATGCTGGGTCGAAGCCCGAGCGCCGATCGTTTTCGTGTTTCAAGGCTCGTGTTAAGGAACGGGGAGGTTAAGCCGCGCGCCGCTTGTTCGTCGTGAGACAATAGTGTTTCAAGTATTTAAAAAGAAATCCAACCGGTCGAGGCACTAACCAAGACCCATTTGGTTACATTTTATATTTGCACCTGAAACAGCCGATAGCTGCAGTTCGAGGTTGGCTGATGTGAATTTTTACAAGAACATATAACCTAAACATGGTAAATAATATATATTCTTGTATTACTGTTGATGCCAATAAAATAATGGAACAACATATTTCTGCGCTTTAATTAAGGTTATATAAGAGCCTAAGCAATATTTGAGGCTTTTCTCTCTAAAAACGTACACTTTTCGAACATAATTTCAAAAATGATAACACCCTGCCTATTGAAAAATTATGTCATTTAAAGAGGAAATGTTATTTATAATAACATTAGAAGAACCATTACAATAACTATAAAGCTCTATTTGTAATAAAAACACAAAATTAATCAAAAACTGCCAGTCGGCTGAGTCTAAGCACTACCGAGAGGAGCAGTCGAAAAGTGTCAAAAACATGAACTGAACAACTGTAGAGTACATATGGCTTGACCGCTGAATCTGACAGACCCGATCAAATGTGACTTGATGATCCCAGCGTCTCCACTGCGGTGGCCCATCTGACGCGTCGAGTGTTGAAAAGGCAGCGAATCGGCGTTTGCCACCTGTTAGCCAGCGCGCGACGTACCGTCCATCAGGCTCTGTGACGGGTTTGGAGTCGGCCAGATAATTATCTGCGCGCGCACCAAATCTGCGCGGCAACTGCTTCAACCATCACACCCCTCACAAATCAAGCACAGTTGTACTACACGAATTATAATGTACTGGGGGAGCCGATATCAAGTCCCGGTTGAAGGGATACGGCAACAAGTTGAATGAAATTGTATATTGCAATTTAGCGATATGTTATGCAGGGCAGGCACAAGGATGGAAGCAATGCTCGAGAATCGCAATTTGTTCAAAAGTTGCGCAAAAGCGTCTACCTGAAATAGTAAGAAAAAATAAACAACACTAATTTGGGGTGACTCGTGGTGAGGTGGTTAGACGACGCACCACCTCTCCATTTCTGGAGATAGGCGATTATCTGCATCCCATCCCATCCCATCAATGCTCCATATCTAACCAAATCGGGCCTACATCACCACACCCACACACTAATAATACTGTTCATCTGAGGTCGGATCGGAATGGCACAGGTACTCAGATCCACGATAAACGGTGGCAAATAGCACGAGTACTTGCAGGATACGTGCGTTGTGATCACACATGCTCATAGATAGACAAAAGAATCCATATAAAATTTGCCTTTTTTATATTTTCGCAGCAACTTACAATTTTTAAATATTCATTTCGGCTAATCGGATGGTGTTAAGATGATACGAAGGCGCGTAACAAACTAAGGACAAACGAACACACATTAACATTTTCAAAATTTCGTTCTTTTGTTGCTAATTTGGCGTTTTTTTTTTTGAGAAATGGCGGGAAAGACTTCATTGGCATTTTTAAAAAATTATGTACCCAAACATTTTTTAAAGAATGGTCAAATAATTGTACATGAAAGTTTTCAAAATTTGAATTTTTGGAGGCCCGATTTCCCAGGGAACCCATACATTACCTTCTCTGTCTCGAAGGAGCAACTATACCAAAAGAAGAAAAAAGTTTTATACGTTCATAGAGATTATGTATAGTGCACTGTGGTTATGTCGTGCATGACTGGGGTACAGTTTTGACTAAGATACAAAGACCACCGCCAATTAGTTTGGGGCACCTCGATTATGTGTAAAGGTTACATATCTATTAAGTAGAGAAAAGGTGGGCAAACCATTTACCACCAGCCTCGTGCTCCCTCCCCGTGGAGCACGTGTGCCAGCCCCTCCCCCCTCACCCCTCCCAGGCGACTCAAGCGCTTCATCAGCCAGCGCCTCTCTCTGGGAAAAGAAAATATGACACGGAGCTGTTTGAGCGTTAGATTATTCTCCTCGTAAGAAACAAGCCTTACCCTCCCCTCGGCCCATTCAGGAGACTCCGGCCACAAATCATAGGACAGAGGGAGGGCACGGGGCAGCACTCGGATGCGACACGACACCAGTCCCCCCTTCCCCCGGCGCGAGACGGATGGCGCGTCGCCTCTGACAAATCTCGGAAAGCGAACCCCGAAGAGTGCGCCGCCCCGCGCCACGCCGCGCCGCGCCACGCCACGCCGCGCCACGGCGCTCCGCCCACATGCAGGCAGCGTGGGAGCGCTCCCGCCCCCACGTCCCTCGCCACGCCCTCGGCCGGCGGGCGGGCGGGCGGGCGGGCGACGGGGCTAATGACGATCCTCCAACTTCCCCTTCGTTCTGAGCAGCCGTCGGCCACCACGCGAGAGAGCCCTGCTGTTTAATGTCGCAGGGGCAGACTATCCCCTGAATCCACACGCCCCAACTTCCAAGACTACTCCGTAAGGCGGCTCCACATATTCGTTACTCGGCGAGTAGCGAGCAACCGCTCGCCGAATCCCGAGTAGTGTGGATGAGTTTGCTTGCTATTTGCCGAGGGAAAAGCATTCGGTGCTCGCACTAGTCACCGTGTGTCGGTCTTTAGGACACATCAAAGGGAGCGAACATTCGACGAACACATCAGCTGTTCGGGATTGGGCGAGCAGTAGCTCGCTCCTCGGCGATTAACGAATGTGTGAAGCCGTCTTTAGGCCAGTGTCACACAAGCGTTGCGATTACGCGCGTTTGTAATGCGCGTCGTAGATTTAACACTGTATCTTATGAGAAACGGCCTAAGCGCTCGTGTGCCGTTTTGCATAAGATACAGTGTTATTCTACGACACGCGTTACTAAACGCGCGGCTACGCAACGCTCGTGTGCAGGGACCTATGAACTTCTCTGGCGTTTGGCCAGGGACAATGCATTTACATTTCATTAGCTGCGAATTTCATATTTCTACGTTGTATTACTCACTCTGCTGATGATTCCGATAACTGAGGAATAATCAATGTAGGTTATGTATGATTTGTTTTCTTTTAAAACCTGCTTTTTTTTTAAAAAAATTCAACTACGTTTACAAATTGACAGGTAAATTGAATTAGGCAATTTCATCTTTGAAAATATGTTCAAATACGGAATTTATCTTTAACACAAAATAGTTAACTTGATTGCTTCCTATTTTATAGTTTGTTGCATTCGTACTCCATAATACAACTTCTTGCATATAGTTTGTTGCATTGTTTTGTAGTTTGCATTCGTACTCCATGACACAACTATAAAACAGCATCCACAGCACCATCCAAGTTCACCAACTTACTTCGGCCGTCGCAGGAGTAGTAAAATCCAACAAAAATCATTCAAAACCTCATTTTTCCAACGACAGTTCATATTTATTTCTCAAATTTTCTTCATTCATATAAAATTCTTATTTTATTAGTAGCACCAATGCTTCAATTGGGGGAGAAGGCTTTTATACACTCGTAAAGAGCAATTAAATAAGCAATTAAATACTTCACTTAGGCGTTTTTTTCTCTGAATGCCTAGGAATCTATGTATTCAACTGAATTCGTTCGATTTCATTTTGTAGTCTACTTATGTGAATGTTTAAATTCGGTAAAAGGAGATGATTCTATGACGGACGTTTTTTCAAAAAATATTTAACAATAAAATTAGCGCCTCAAGGTAGGTAGGTGTTTTGAGGTAGAATCTACTTTCACAGCAAAATCAACCATCCAACTGTTGGAAATATCTTTTCATTCGTACTCTATTGGAAATATTCGAATTATTTAAAAGTCGCTTTAACTAAAAGTGTATTTGACAAATAGGTATACATTTAAATGAAGGTAAGGTATCTTTGTAAACGTCGAATAAACGAGTAGCACCTACAACTATTACACAATGGTCTTACTTCATCTGAAACTTCTGAATGTGACTTATTAAATGGCCCGTCAACTGCTCCAACCACTTATCAGAAATAACATTCTCTCAACACAAGTTTTTTATTACAACAGACTCCCTGTCTTAGAATTATTACATAAACTTGAAATTAAGACATTCCATTACACAAGAATATTTCATACATCTTACATTCATTCACCTATTCATGATTTGAGCACCCTTTTGATTCGACTTTTTAAAGAGTTTTGATTGTTTATTCAGTGTTCTACTAAATGTGCGTTTCTGAGTAGGGAACAAACGACCACATTACAAACTGTTCTCAAAATTCACTCAATTAAACGGCATTCGCATGAATTATTGAAGAGCACACTGTCACAAATCAACGAGCACAAATCACGAGATGTGAATTATCATGAATGAACCAGACACGAATGAACCAGACACACAACGCAACACCCCTCACCCTCCTTGTGCTTTTCCTCCAGGCCGAGTCTCCTCGGAAGGTGATCCGGACCGCTAACGACGAACGCTGGAGTGTAACTGCCGCGGTTTACGTTTCCCAGAATGCGTCGTTTGGGCGGCGGGAATCACGGAGCCACGATCAAATGGCGGGGCTTTCAACGCGGGCAGGCTGGGAAAGGAACGGAAAGGCAGCGGCGAATCTCGGAGGGAATGAGGCTGCGACGCCCCTAATCATCTCCATCACGGAAGCGCGGCCCAGGCGCGCAGTGCTATGCCGCCCTCCCCGCGCCACGCCTCGCCTCGCCGCGCTGCGGTGGGAATCGCGTGGCTGAGCCCACAGCCAATGACACATGTAGAGTCTCTACACAGAGAGTAGCGCAACCGCAGCCATTTAATATCCTCTCGCCCGATAGCCCCCGTAAGGCTGAAGAGCAGGCACTATGTCTAAGCCACGCCATTAATAAAGACATTGTTGTTATTGTTATTATTATTATTACTATATTATCATTATTATTATTATCATTATTATTATTATTATCATTATCATTATCATTATCATTATTATTATTATTATTATTATTATTATTATTATTATTATTATTATTATGCCTCTGGGATGGCTCTTGGGCAGCTGTGGTCCCGGGTTCGATTCCCGGTCGACGCAAAAATTGAGTTGTAGCTTTCCTTTAAAATCGTCCACGTTTCTGTAGCTGTGTGACGAAGAAGAGCTCAAGCAAGTGGATCTTGCTAGTTACGGTGAGGAGAATACGTCATGTTCGCCTCATGTCCCTCTCACCCCCAAGCATAGAGGGACACCGGTAGCTGGCCGGCGAAGTCGGTCTACCGACCCAATAACGTCCAACATATACATACTATTGTTGTTGGTATTATTATTACTGTTATTATTATTACTATTATTATTATTATTATTATTATTATTATTATTATTATTATTATTACAGCCCCATCAAGCAGAATTCAGAAGTTGAACAAAATGATAACAATTGGTGACATTTTGGAGGTTTTCAAGAATATTAATATTGGTTGAGATAGATTCATGATTCTCAATACACAGAATATCACGCAGTTCCAATTCTCCTATAATAACTATAAAATGGCGGAATCAATGGAACAATGGAATACGATAATCTCTGTATCTAGGGCCTCTTACACTCACGGAAGGACGCAAACCATTTTCGTAGGTTGATTTATTGGTTATTTGGTATTTCCGGGCGCGTCAAGACTAAAGTCTGTCCCGTAAGTGAAGTGCATTTTTTACGAGGGTGGCGGAGATCTTTCCCCCCCACTGGTTGGTGAGATCCTGCGCCGACCTACACGCCGGCTACCGTCGGGACACGAACCATAGGGCCTCCCACTCAGAGGAACTGCATTGACATCCTGACGGCCTCAGCCACCTAAGTCGGTCCATTCACGTAGGCAACCGTTCAAAACGTACCATGAATATGCCACTGAAGCTAAAAGTAGCATGTTTCTTTGGATACGGACGTCAAATTCTCGCCCGTCCGTTTCCCGCACGCTGAATATTCATCATCTTCCCGCACGTCATCCGATGAGCTCCCAAGAGCACAAGAATTCCGTTCCGAGCGCGCGGGAGGTTTGTGTCCAAGGAGCAGCATCTGGCGAAAGAGCGCGGCGCGGCCAGGGGGGCGGGGCGGGCGACAGCATCTCCCGGGGGCAAACGACGCGACGCGACTCCTTCGCCGCGGCGACAGCCGCGTGACAAGTGCCCCACTAATTGAACGTCGGGAGCTCATCAGCGTCTACGCCGAGCCGCGAGGCGCCCGCGACAGCGACGGGGTGGGGGGGGGGGCGTCGGGGGAAGGAGACGGGAGGCGGAGAGCCAGGAGGATGGAGCTGAGGGCGGTGCGTAGCAGGGTGCGGCGTGGAAGCAGGTTGGGAATTGGGAGGGAGTGGGTGTGCCTGATGAGGTGGGTCCTGACGGACGGGACAGGATGAGGACGGGCTGGGCGATTGTCGGAACGGCGAGCGGAGCCCGGCAGAAGGCGCGAGTGGTAGCTGGGAAAAAGTAGGTAGCCGGGAATCAATTCTTGAAGCGCCCGCGACAGCGACAGGGAACGTAGGAGGTGGGATGAGATAGGAGGTGGAGAGTCAGAAGGATGGAGCTGAGCACTGCATGGAACGGAACGGGGCGAGTGAACGGGCAGCAGAGCTGGGTGGGGCGGGATGAGGACGGGCTGGGCGGTGACCGGAATGGTGAGCGGAGCCTGACAGAAGGTGCGAGTGGTTGCCGGGAGCAAGTTATCATACACATTCCCTAGTCATTCCTCGAGGCGCCTACGACAACGACGTGGAACGGGGTGAGTGGGACGAAATAGGAGTCGAAGAGTCTGGAGAACTGCGGGCAGCAGGGTGCGGGATAGAGGCAGGTAGGAAGTCGGGAGGGAGTAATTGCGGCTGATAAGGCCGGCGGGCAGAGCTGGGGATGAGGACGGGCGAACGGTGTGCGCAGCGTGGCAATGCGGGGCGAGGGCGGTAGCCGGAGCGACAAGCAGCGGGCGGCGCTCAACACAGGGCGGGAGCAGGTTGTCTTGCGTACTCCTTGGGCCGAGGCGAGGCGAGGCGAGGCGCCGCGCCGCAGCCTTGTTACGCCGAGAGCCCGGTCCGCTGCTGGCGGACGTCGTCTTACGCTGAGCTCCTCAGCTGAACACGCTCGTCGCGCAGGAATACAAATGAGCTCTCCGAGACGAGTGCCACTCGGACTTTCCGCAGCGAATTCTCAACTTAAAACGTCGCCGGCAACCTCACAAGTGACAGAAAGCCTGTCACTTTTCTGAGGCTTTCAACGAGAATAGATAGATAAGAAGCACGAACTGTAGGCCGTCATCGTCCTCATTTGAAGCTATTCACGATGGGGAAATCGCCAGTCCAGGAGGCCGGAGTGCGACACACAAAAGGCGAGCACGGAGGCTCTGTGGGCGATTGGTTCCGCGGAGGGGGGCGGGGCGGTGAGGGTCACTGCGGAGCGGCGCCCGTCGCCTCCTTTGAAGCGGCCGGCGGCGCCCCTCCGGGAAGGCCCCGCCCGCGGCCATGTGCGGGGCACTCGACCACCACGCCACGAGGCGCAAGGCAGTTTACAGAACCCAGATGGCGGCAGGCAGCGCCCACCGAGTGGAGCCTTTTGTGATTTTCAGACGCTTTTTTGCCTCCCCCTTCGCCACCGCCGCAGACAAATTCTCTGGAAGGAAGCGCGCTTGGCCACCACGCGGCGCCGGAGAGAACCTTGTGGAACGCCTACTTGAACAACTCGCTCCGAGGCGGGGCCCTCAGACTTCCTCGTGCTCCCACCGCGACTAAACCTCCTCACACGTTCATCACATTCTAATAACGTCCTCCGAAGCGGGAGGTGAGCAGGTGCGTGCGCCTGGGAGCGGGGCCGGGGGGAGGGGGCGGCGTGGGAGCAGCTGGCGCGACCCGCCCCCCGCCACCGCCACCGCTCTCCGGGCGAATTTATTGGCGGCCGCCGGAGAGCCTTCCTTGTGGCTCCCCGGGCGGCTGACACCGGACGGTCTGGCTTAACGCGACCCCTCAAATGAAGCAAGTTGCAAACTTACGACGTGATACGTTATCGTCATATTCCTCCGAGCGGCGTGTTTGCGTCCCTCGCCGCGGAGGGGAGACGCGGCGAGGCGGCCGTCGCTCCGGCAGGCGAGGAGCATCACTTCTTTAATTTATGAAGCTCGTAACGCACAAGCACCATTTATATCACAACACTATGTACACAGATGGCACTTCCCGTGACCCTCGACAGACGCTCAACCTCCACGTTACTGGCTGCATAAGTAAGGTCAAGGGTCGAAGGGAATGAGATTGAATATGCCAAAAGAGCATCATATACGTTTTATTTTAAAAGTACAATTAGTAAAAGGAGCAAGAAATTTTTACACATGTCAAGAAAACAAATGTAGATACCCTCTCGTTTTCATAAATTTACGTTTTCTTGCACTCCATTCTCATCTGTTTTTAAATTTTAAAACAACGTTAACGCTGACAATAAACCCAGTAAGTAGTTGGCTGAAAGCTCTTATTCGCGAGATGCGAATGAGGATACTGTCTGCGCCTCGATCCCCTCTCCCGGCCCGCGCCGTCATCCTCTGTCATCCCAAGGAATTAGCCGCGTGGGGAGGGGAAAAGGCAGCACCAGGTGAAGCGGCGGTCGCCCCCGGCTGGGAGCAAAAGTCGCCGGCGACGTTTCTGCAATTCAAATACGCGGCGAGGCGTCGCCGGCGTCGCGCTGCCGCGTCGGTCGCGCTATAATAAAGCGGGCGAGTTATGAATGCTTAATGTGCGGCGCCGGCTCCGTCGCCCGCCGTCGCCCGCCGTCGCCCGCCGCCGGATCGAATCGCCCCGCCCCCGCCCCCGCCCCGCCGTCCTGAGTGACGACGGGGATTACACGTCGCCGACAAATGCGCCCCTCCCACTCCCCACCGCGGAGGCCTCGCGAGCCGCCCGTCCGCGCGGTGACGGCGACTCGTTCGGTCGACGCCTCACGACCGCTCGCCCCTCCACCGGCGTAATCCCCCCACGGCGCGGCGCGGCGGCGGAAAAAACGGGAATTAAAGCTCCCACAGACCGATGCGGAAGATCCGCAGCCTATGCGGATGGTCCGCAGCGGAAGTTTCGCGTCACATGTTGCCTTATGAACACGTTCAGACCTGCGTGGTAGGCGAGCGTCGCGGCAGCGGATTGGCAGCGTTTAATCGACAGGAAACTTTGTAACGCAGTCAGACCTCTAAGGCTCCTACAGACAGGCGCGGTACATTGGCAGCGGGTGCGGTGCGGAACGTTCCGAGCTAGAGGCGGCCGCGGAATTCGCGGGACCGTTTACACCAGAGCGTCAATTATGAGTCAGCATTTGGTGACGGTTGGCAAGGTCGCTCGACCCAGAGGGGAGCGAACACGGGCGGGCTTCCACGAAACTCGAGCTGCGGCGGAAGGAACACGCCTGTCTGCGTTACTAAGTTCGCCGCCGAATAAACGCTGCCAATCCGTGCACGCTCGCCTGCCGCGCAGGTTTGAACGTGCTCATAAGGCAACACGTGATGCGTAACTTCCGCTGCGGCCAATCCGCATAGGGTGCGGATCTTACGCGTCGATCTGTGGGAGCCTTAATCCCCCCCCCCCCGGCGCGGCGGCGGAAAAACAGGAATTAATTGGAGACTGCGCAGCCTCTGTGTGTCTGCTGGGGATGACGACTGGTTTGACACACAGCCTCAACTCGCTGGGCTCATATTCCCAGTAGGATTACCATACATCTCCAATTAACCATCGTTCTATGTTCAACAGCGCACCCAGAAATGTCGTACAGTAAAACCTTCATATTTCTACGGAGAAAACAATAGGATCGTATTAGAATAAGTAATGGAATAGTATAAATGAAGGGATTCTTTTTATTAAAAGAGTGTCAGAGAACACTCAGGATTTTCGAGCACTTATCCCTCGGTTTATTTGTAGTGGCATATGACGTAAGTCAGCTCTTATGGTGTCATCCAATCGGGAGCTCGAGCGTCACTACAGTGACGTTACTATGAAGACGTTCAAGCTCCCGATGGGATGACACCGTAACAGCTGATTAAACGTCAAGTGCCATTATAAATAAATCGAAGTATATATTGATGAACAATGTTATTATGTATATTTATAGGTATGCAATATATTTTTTTTATAAACTTGAAAACATAAGGTCACTGATACCTGGAAATGAGACACCGTGTCGCACAACTTTGTAAGCGGTTTGTCCCGGAGAGCGTAAGAAGGAAGTAGTAATTCAAAAGGCTTTCCAGTGAACGTTCACTCTTTACATGAACAAACGGCGTCTATTGAATGAAGGGAAGTTTACAGAACATTATCGATCATAAACAAACTACCTACATACACAGCGTCTAGAAAGCGGTCATTATAGATTAAATTACAGGGACAACAAGCACCAAGCATTTAAACAAGCATTGAGTGCCCCGTTGGAACTCAGGCCAACGTTCCCGGAAATAAATATGCCACCGCCTCTCTCACACACAAGCAAATGGTATCTGAATGCAACTGCAACCTTTTTTCTCCCTTCCTTCAGGAGAGGTCGAGAGCTCAGGGTTCACTACAACTCAGCCACTCTGACGTACATATACACCCACACCCACTAAAGGGTGAGACATTACATGAGAAAAAAATAATGTCTTCTCTGTTCGATGAACTCCTTCTTATGGCATTTTCCTGGGAACACTTCGTTTCTCACAGCTGCTTCTTGACGATTTCTCTTCTTGCAAAACGCCCAGGAGGCTGCGCTTCTAGTTAGGCGAAGCTCTGAGAATAGTTCTAAGCATTGTCGAAGAAAATTTGTTTTTCCTTCAGAACAAACGAAAAAAATCACAAAATTGTGTTTTGATAGAATTTGGGTGTGAAATACGACAACTCGGTTGCGGGGGCCGCGCCCGTCAGGACCTTGGTCCGACAGCCGGCCGTCAGAATTGCAGTGGATTCCCGGTTCACGAATGGCGTCAATTCGTGAGTCTCGAGTCTACAACTACGCTTCGAGTGTAGGAAATGCGCCTTCGTTGCGATATATAAAACGAAATAAATTTGCAAAAATGCAAGAGCAGCGACGAAATTGAAAAATTGCCAAAACACTCTCTATGGGAATCTACGTATCCAAGGCCAAAATACCAAAGGTATTATTTATTGCTAATATTATAAGGAAGAAGCTGGTGTGTTTTTTACCGCATTAAATAACTGCCATTCCCTCACGTCGAGTGAAGCGTGTGCAGAGTGCGAGTACGCGTCGAACCGAATAAGGGCGGCGCCTGGAGCGGGATGCAGTCGGGTAAAGCAGGAAACCCACTAGGAGTTCCCGGCTCGGCTCGGCACAGCCCGGCGAGGCGCGGTGCCGCTCCGCTCGGCCTGCCAGTCACCCATTACGGACGGCCCGGCACGGATCGGAACTGCACGAGACTCCACTTGTTCCAGTAGCGATGAAGAGTTTAATACTTTCGATGGAGGAATTGATGATATTAGCTGCTGAGGAAGAAGGGCGGGAGCAAGGAGGACAATGTACTCAGCGGAAACAAATGCTGTAAAAAATATTAGTCCGAAATCGTCAGGATCTTTTCCAAAACCAGTATAAAATCTATTTGATTTTGCTCAACTTCAGGCCCCACGGTTTTAAAGGATTTTTTTTTATATTTTAGGGGTACTTTATAGAAAGCTCATACCAAACTATTAATTACATCACATTTAACGTAAGACATCTGCTTGTACATATCAATTATTGTATGCCTGTGTACTCGTATTAAAAATTTTCTCGGTTGAATATTGGAAGAAAAAATGCGTATCACCTTAAAAAAATTATCTCCCTCTTGATATTCATTATGAATCATTAAGTATTTGTAGTGATGGTAGAATTTAGCTCTTTAAATTTAAAAACATCTCATTTAGAAAAGAAGACTATAGCATTTTATTGCATTATAAAAATTAAGATTTAGCATTTTGTAGCAGTTTTTGAGAAAATTATTATTACGGGAGATCTCTTCGAAATAAAAAATATTCTGGTATTTTTTAGATTTTTCTATTAAAATTAGGAAATAAGCGAAAATAATTTAACATTTCACTATTAGTGAACAAATATTTAAGAACAAAATTTTATATTTAAAGAATAATTCCTGTCTTGTACAGAAATATACGCTTCTATGTAACATTATTCAAAGGAGAGGAAAATAAATGTCTCGCAATTTGAAAATACATATTAAAACAACACATTATTTTAAAAGGTTGTGTATTTTGTTAAATGAAATCAATTTATGTAAATAACTATTAATATGTAACACAAACAATGAAAAATGAACTGAGAGCATATTTCATTGTTGGCTCGATATAACCTATTTCTTCTATCAGTAACAATGAAACTGTATTGACTAAAAAATCGTTCAGCTTCTATACTGTTGGCCGTAATTAAATGTTATGTTAAAATTGTCAAAATTAAATGTTTTCAAACATCGATGTGTTGTCGAAGTCGTATCCCTAGTTAGAGAGAGACCACGAAGAAAATAATGAAATACAATTTAGTGTCGCAGATTCACGTCCATTTCGGATTTTGCGGATAATTTTGCATTTATCGCAGATTGAAAACCTTCAGAAATGTATTCCACCGACCGCCAAACATACAATTACTAGTTTTTTCAGTATTTAGTAACATTTCGCATTTTTATCAATTGCTAAAATCTACCATCTCAAAGAATTTGTGACTGCATTGGGAATAATGAGGAAGGAAGATGGTGAGAGACACCCGATAACAATAGCTTGCAAGACCCATGCAGCGGTTAGTTCCTGGAAGGACTCCTCAACCCCTCCCTAGGCCACTCGCCGCGCCGCCTCGGCCGGCCGCCGCCTCCGGATTTTATTCTCGGGGAAGCATTCCCGGCGGGGCCGGGCGGATCGGGGCGGGTCGGGGCCGGGCCGGGCGGTCGCATTGGGTGGCGTCTAACTGAATAGCATGCGAAACATTTCGGTCGGGGCTGGGCTGTACCGCGCGGGGCTGCTCCGTGCCGGGCGGGCCGCTCCAAATGGGTTCCCTGCTTAA
>BLKR01005466.1:0-80186 GCA_011170035.1 Teleogryllus occipitalis
ATCAGTTTTCTCATTTCAAGAAGTTTGCTTTTAAGACATTATTGCCATTTTCTCTTTTTTTTAAAATACGCTGAATATGCCGAAATAAGCAGAAACAGTAAAATGTGGGAAAGCAAAATTCGTCAAGAATGCTCTAAATGGATGGATTCGTGAAGACGCGTCATCGTTTTCCAAGTGACAATTAGAAAAAATATACATTTGAATACAAATTCGGGCTCTAATTATAATACTAATGTTATGTAATATTTTGTCACAATTTTTGCCTTTCTTCACTTCAAATATTTTATTTCGTAAATAATCGAAGCCTGAAAAATATATTTTTTTTATTCAAAAATTTAAGTAAATAGTTATTTGTGCACCTGGGGTGATTTAAGGGTTCCAATGATCGAGAGGCGACAAAAGCCCGATGGTGAAAGGCCTCAGTGACGGATCCGGGGGGGGGGGGGCATGCCCCCCCCCAAAGGCCTAGAGATTTTGTTTATTAACTTATTTTTATATGGCAAAATTGATTTAAATATTTACTTACGTAAAAATTATGTAATTATTTAAAAAATATCGTATAGTATCATATATACACCAAAAAATAATATACAATATAATAACAAATGTTTATTACTTACAAAAAATCTAAGATGGCCCCCTCCGAAATGATCGGCTGGATCCGCCCCTGAAACGCCCTCGAGATTTTTGTCGCCGTTCGATCATTAGAACCAGTTGACGACCGTGGTACACACATGATGTTACCTTTTACCTAATTTTAATTATTAATATTTACTTACTAAGTAAATAGTTGTTAACTTGAATCGGTTTGTCATTTCATATTTTCCTCCCATAATTCCCTCCGTAAGAGAACATGTAGTAACATTCAACTGTTTTCATATTTCCCTCGTCACCACGATTCTCTCGATTCAGGTACGTTATGGAGTGAATATCGAGCTCCGTACCGAAGGCAATAACAAGCAATAACGTATCAGTAGAAAATAAAACATATTTCTGGCATTGAATTCAGTGTATTCACGATCATATCCGATGCGTATTTTAGGCTTAAATATACTGCACACGCAGAATGCGAGGAAGTTAAAAAAGTTAATAAATAATACGATGGTGGCGGCGGCGGCGGCGACTCTGCCCCAGCGCGACAATGAGGAGGGAGGGTTTTGGACTCGCAGACATTATTATACTATGTATAATTTCGCTTGAGAATATTCTCAACTTTACATGACTAAATAACATTGTGCTTTTTCAGAGCCTTTCCCCTAATCTTTTATCTGAGAAATCCATTAATCGTCACATGATTGTAAGCTGTCTGTGAATTCTCTGAAATTTATTTGATCTCGCGGGTGTGTCTGAGTGGGGAAGCTACCTCCCGCGCGCCCTCCATTAGACACACAGTGACCAGAATACTCGATCGGTGCTTTTCCCACGGATTAAAAATACAATTTACAGTCACATTTGTTGGAGTAAACATAACATTCTTTCCTCAACATTGCCATATCCTCCATTTTCTGATACAATACAAGTATGCTCATCAACTTTCAGGAGAATAGAACATTACTGACGCTTCCAGAAATCGCAAGAAACAAGAATTGGCACACGAAAGTTTGCATCGTGTTCGTCTCTAATTTCATCGCAGATCAGATTACTTGTAGATGTACGAGTAATAGAATCACCGCAAGAGATGATATCTAAAACAGTATAATATTTGCATTCAAAACAACATAATAAACGGACGTACCAAGAAAGAAAACTAATTGTACAAGTGTAAAATTTATCCAAGAAATTTGGAACACAAAGCATTCCGTGAATGTGAGAAGTGCAAGAAAAGTGAAATATCATTCATTGTTTGTTTGGAAAGACAGTGTGTACAAATGTATTACTGAACTAGACAAATACATCTTCAAATTAACATTTTCTACGTATTCTTGCTTATACGCTTGTTTCGCAATTTAAGAATTATTAATAAACACTAGATATAAATAGATAAATAAATACATATTCGTAATTAGGTAAAATTCATAAATTCATAAAATTCATAATCTAATTTATAAAAACCGTCTAAAAAACTAGATGCAATGCAATGAAAAAATACTAATGTGTTTTAATATTTGAAGCTTGTAATTTTGAAGTGTTTTTATTCATTAATTGAAAATGACATCAACATTTTATTACTTTTAATCAAAATTCACATAGCATGTTGGTTAAAATTATTTAATAGTTAGGTTGCCAAATGTGTGTGTGCCTCCACTACGTGTTATACTCATAAATAACAAGGAACAAATTGTGATATTGTTAGTCACAGAATTTAATATACATGGAACAAATTTATAAAAAAATATGTTTTTGCAATTAAACTAAGAATAAGAGCATGTATTAATAAAAATCGCAATGTCAACTTAGTAAATAAAATTGAAAATATTGTTAATCATATTCTGGACACAAAAATATTAACATTTCTTGTCTCAAAAACGACTTCCATGCCTAATTTACTTGCAGATACGTATCCACGCATGTCTCTTTTTCGTTTTTCCTCCTCAGTGGTTTTGAGACACAATATCAGTTTCGTAGTTGGTGTTTCTCTTTTAACATGCCCCCTTATTATATTCGCCACTTTTCATTTATTATTCATATATTCAATTATGTTATGGACGTTTCATGATTTTACTTAACTTTAAAATTATTCAATGAGAGTAAATGATTTTGACTCACGTATTCCATTTTATTAAATTTTTCAATTAAACTATTATTTATTTAAAGAGCCCTAAGAAAAAATAACTATTTATATGTTTTCATGTCGATGAAATTGTTTATTGCAGCAGAAATCATCGGATATTTCTAAATGATCCACTTCGTTGTTTAACAAAATAACTTTCAGTTTCATGAAATTTTGCAGTTAACATATTTACTTCCAGATTAGAAAATACATTCAAATTACTGCACCCTTTAGCAAACTGCCAGACCATAACAATACTTACTAACATTTTAAAGGTTGGAAATTGACTCTCAAGTATACTATATATTTTTGAGATGATTTTTTCGTTGCTAGATATTACAGGAAAGCCAGCGAGAAAGCCCGCTGGTTCGAGAAAAAACATGGACACAAGTTTCTTATAAGTTTTGGTTCAACGGCATCTGCAAGACTCCTACTTTCGTAGAATTCAACCGGAACGTGCGAAATGTCAGGTGTTACAAGAAACACACAAAAGTGTCGTATCAAAATGCGTGAAGCAAAGGGACTTTAGAGCGAGGGAGGCAGTAGTAGTACGTATACATAGGAGAAATTCTTTCAACTCAGTACCTCCGAACAGCACTCACAATAGCGCGAGGCGAAATCGCAGCTTAGTACAGAAAAGTCCGAGGGTCCTAAGGGTTCAGTCATGAATGGAAAAAGTGCGGAGGTCCGGTTGGGGCTCAGTGAAAAAAAAAAAAAAAAAAAAAAAAAGCCGTCCCCGTGGGAGCGGCGCTCTCGTACGGCGACCATTCAGGTGAAAGGCGAAGGGACCGTGGAGGGGGAGGGGGAGGGGGGTTGCTTGCATTCCACTGCGCGCGCGGATCAGCCGTGGATCAGCGCCCGTTCGCCCAGTCGCCCGCCCACTCGCTCCAATTTCTTTGGGCGACGCAGAGCCGGCGCCGATCCCGCTCTCCATGTAAACGAGTGCGTGGGGGCGATGCGACACTCCACCCCGGCTCTGGCTTCCCGGCCACGCCCCCTTTTCCGCTCTCCCTGCTCAGAGCGTAGCCGTCGCCTTTCCGTACCCACCCGACGGCTGGTATTGCATCCCGTTCCGATTGCCTACACCCTCCAGACCGTTGGGGTTGCCTGCATCCTGCCACACTTACCCAGCTGCTGGTATAACGTCGCTTATTTTTTTAAAAAGAAGGTGACGTGGATTGCTATACCAGAAGGATAGGCAGCAATACCTCCCGCCTACCAGTAAGACTCATTGTCCCTACTGCTCTCACCCTTCTAAACATTGTCATTGTCTTTTCTCTTCCACCCTTTGCCGGCCGTTGGCTTTGCCTGCGCCCTCCTACATTCTTCTGTCTGGTTTAGCTTACCTCTCCTACTGCTTTTACCCTCTCGACAGCTGCGGTTGCCGACTATGTCCTTATCTTCCTCCCAAATTCTCTAGAATCCAGCGTTGCCGTAACCCTTCCCAGCAAGCAACAACACCCTTCTGCCTGACGGTATTACGAAACTCATTGCCTACTCGAACCTTTCTGATTGCGTTCTCACACCCTCGCAACTGACAGCGTGTTTGGCGTGGCCATTATTACAACACTCCCGCGCTAGCATTGCTGCCATCCTCCCTCTCACAACTTTCTCACATCTTCCCTACTGCTTACTTCCGTAACAACTTCGCCCTCCCCCGTCATTGTCATTGGCATTTTCCCTCAAATGTCCTCTGAACTAATACAGCCCCTCTCATCACACTCCAATAAGCCAATGAAGCCCATTGTTCTTGTTACAACTCACCATTCTACATTTCACAACCAGTTGCGTTGTATTTGCCTACTTCCCCGCTTTTCTCACACCCTTCCAAGAACCAGCAATGCCCGTGTCACCGCGCTTCTAGACCCTTCTCAATGCCCGCTGTCACCTGCTCCTATCTTTCCTTCCTCCCAAAGGCTGGAATAACAAATGTTGCGAACACGCACCCTCACTCTCTCCCGCTTTCTAGATTGTCGAGATATTTCCGTCCACACTCTACTGGCTCTTTGGAGTCACCCACCTCAACTCCCCCTCACATCCTTCCGATCGCTGGAGTTGCCGACACCTACATCCCCGGCCTCACAATATCACCCAGCAGCTCAGACGTTGCCATCACCCTCTTTACCGTCTCTCTCCCTCTCTCTCCCTCTCTCTCTGTCTCTCGCTTCCCCGATTTATGAGATAGCCAACCTCTCCAACCATCCACTCTCACGTCCTCTGCCTTTTCCCTCGCCCGCCTCAACGTTTCCTCAACCACCACTGGTGAAACCTTCACCTGCCACCTCCACCCCCGCCTTCGTCTCCTACGCTCCCGATCTGTCGCCGGCGCCGTCTCTCCCCCCTTCCCCCTGCGTTGCTAGGCGTCGTCGTCGCTTTCGCCCGCGCGGCGCCTTCCTTCGGGCGCCGCGACGCGAGGCGAGGCGAGGCGGCGCGCAGGCGGCTGGCTGATCGCCGCTGATAGGCGCGGCGTTGAGATCAGATTGCGCCCTGGGCCCCAGGGACGCCGTGCCCGCCGCGGCGCCGAGGCGCAGACAGCGGAGGCGGCGGCGGCTGGCGCTACGAGCTCGCTCGCTCCCGCCGCCGCCGCCACCGCCGCAGATCTCCCGGGAGCGCCGCCGCCGCCGCAGCCCCTCCGCTGCCCTCGGGCACGTCACGCTGAGATGCTTATCGTCGCGGCGCCGCCCCCGCGCCGCCCGCCGCTCCTGAATTCCTTATGCGCGCGACACCGCAGCGCAGCGCACCGCGCCTCGGCGGCTGTCGCCCGCGCTGCCCCTTGGGTCGGCGCCGCCCCCTGCGCGGCCGCGGAGATTCCACGGCGCCCGCGTCGCCGCGGGCGATGGGCGGCGGGCAGAGGGCGGTTGGAGAGGCTGGAAGCGGCGGGCCAAGGGAGGTAGTGTGGTGGGTGAAGGGTGGTGAGTGAAGGGTGGTGGGTGAAGGGTGGTGGGTGAAGGGTGGTGGGTGAAGGGTGGTGGGTGAAGGGTGGTGGGTGAAGGGTGGTGGGTGAAGGGTGGTGGGTAAAGGGTAGTGAGTGAAGGGTGGTGGGTGAAGGGTGGTGGGTGAAGGGTAGTGGGTGAAGAGTGGTGGGTGAAGGGTGGTGGGTGAAGGGTGAAGGCGAGGGGTGAGGGGTGAGGGCGAGGTGTAGCGGCTGGTAACCAGGAAGAGCGGTGAGTTATGGGAGAAATGATGGGAGTGCTGAAGGAGGGGCGGCAAGTGATGTGAAGCGAGTGGAGTGTGACGAGCGAAGGGCGGTTCGAGGTGGGAGGTGGCGTACCACGGGTAGTGAGCGAGGGGTGGGGAAACTGGGGTGGCGATGGCGAGGGGTAGCGGGTGGTGGCCAGGAGAGGAGGCGAGTAGTGGGAGAAGTAGTGAGCGCTGAAGGAGGGGCGGCAAGCGATGTGAAGTGGGTGGCAGGTGATGGACGGCGGGCAGAAGGTGGTTGGAGGCGGGAGGCGGCGGCCCAAGTCTGGTGGGCGGAGGGTGGGAGTTACAAGGTGAGCGGAAGGGGTAGCAGCTGGTGGTCAAAAGGGTGGGCGGGTAGTGAGATATGGAGCGAGAACTGAAGGAGGGGTGGGAAGCGGTGTGAAGTGGGTGGCGAGCGTTGGGTAGCGTGCGAGAGTGGCGGAGGGTGGTGGAAGGGGGAGTTGTGGGAGCTGGGTGGTGGGAGAAATGGTGGACGTGCTGATGGCAAGCGATGTGAAGTTGGCGGTGGTCGTTGGGTGGCGTGCGAGGATGAAGGCGGGTGACGGGAGGTGGGTTGTGAGCAGGGGGTGGCGAGTGGTGGATAAAGAGTATGGCGATCAGTGAAGGAGGGCGACAAGCCATGTGAAATGGGTGGTGGGTGGCGGGCAGTGGGTGGTGAATGACGAGGGATGCGGGAGAGGAAATGCCTGTCCGCATCAACTCGGCTGTCAGCAACTCCTATTTTGCCTTTCACGAGCCCTAGGTTTCTTCTGCGCTGATACCCTCGGATAATATTGGATACTACTACAAGGCTTACAAATTCAGGAGCTGTGTGATAGTTTTTGCAATACGATATATACAGGGTTTTCAGACAGAAGAGTACAATTGCAAAAAGGAGGCAGAGGGAAACAATGGAAATAGTTTTTGACAGTGAAATATGGATTAAAGAGAGAGGAGATCTGCACTAGTTTGGGCCGAAAAGCGTCAGATTCAGCCTGCAAAATCGGTGTACAAACGCTTACTCGAATCGTACGTGTAGCGACTATTTTACAATGTGAAATGTCTTAATAGATGTAATGAAATACGTGAGTGTTGAATTGAGTTTATTAATACAGTGAAACAATGATATAATTCATCAAACATTTCAGCTCCTGTGTGGTTCTTGCGCTCTTTTTAAATCGTCTATGAACGGAAAATATGAAAAATTTGCTCCCTTCTTCATGTTTGGGTGTTAATGCACTTATTTTTAATTATACTGCATAGATAAGTGTTTCAAGTCTGCTTCTAATATTAAAAGAGAATCTTTTTCTATATTGGAGCAAAATATGTGCTGGAAAGTAGGGTTTTACACTAGTGTGGCGAACTGAATAGTTTTTGCTAGTTTAGTAAAGTAAATTTCTGTTATATTGCTGATGTCTTTTGTACGCGCTGATCCTTTCGGAAAATGTGTCTCACATCGTTACTAATTAACAAGATACGTGTATTACATTTCTTTGGATTACTTTATACAGGAAAGAAGTCAGCAAAACCAAGGCGATCAGCAGCAATTACTGCACGATGACAATAATTTCTGCAGCCATTTTAATTCGAAGATCTTTCCTCAGAAGAATAAAAAAGTGTCACAAGCTTATTCTTTGTAACTCTGTGGGGAAAAATAAAAAATAGAACAATTTCACTGAGTATAATATTAATTTGAAACATATTGAAAAGCTGAGAATATAAAATCAAAAGTTAAGTAGCAAATAATAGAATACAATAAAATTTACTAGGTTCCTAATCGATTCAGTATAATTTTTTAAGAATAATATTTAACAAAATGTCAAAGTAAAAACTGATCTGTTAGCAACAAGAGATGTAGGAGAAACAAAATCTGAAACAAAACAACTACAAGTCGCTGAAACGAGAGTACATAACATAAGTATAAATGAACAAGTATTAAAGAAGGAAATAAAATAAAATAATACACTACTCCCGGGAAATTAAGCCAACTCCTCTACGAAAGGAAAAATTTAATAAAAACATTAATACAATGGAAAGAATGTGAACGAAAACAGATAAAAACCAGAGATAGAGATCAAAGCTAACAAACTGAGGAAAAATGTAAAGATACTTGAATTATTTTGGTAAAGAAACAAGACGACCTTCAGGAATCTAAAGTCAATGTTTAATGAGTTGGAGTTACGTGTGTTCATCATGTGGGGTGACTGACTTGTCATTCTTCTATTATCCCGTTTGCAGATCATTTTATTCATATTATGTTTAAATTTCGTCGTCTCAAGGTTTACCTTGTCCAAGTTTTACCAAGTGTTACCTTGTTAATAATCGAAAGAGATCAATTTCATATACATTTTATCATTAACTCAAAATGTTATGGAAGAGTAATGCTTATTTATAAAGAAAGTTGCATAACATCACTGGTTTTATAAATGCAAGCTTCAATAAGTTTGGAATAGTTATTTCTTTTTCACTTCAAAAATTCATAGGTATGCGATTACGTATTTCAAGACAATATAACATCGAGATTTTTGTACACAATTCCATTAGAAGTATCTGATCATCGAACAAAAAATGTATTACCTTACTTTTTGTATTTGAAAAATGCTGCCTTGTTTCATAACAAACGCAATGTAAAAGTGATGGTCTACTTTCTTTTACTTTTCAATCTGCTATAATCCGTACGGAGTAAAGAATCATTCAATTCCATTTTGTGAAACATTTATTCGGAAATTTGCGATCTGGAGGTCCAATTTATCACCCATTAAGTGTTTCAGAACAACAACAAAATTTCTGCCAAATTACTCATCGAAAGCTCGAAGATTTCTTCCAGTAAACATCATTAAACTCAATACAAAACGGCCGAATCAGAGGAGTCTCCTTCAAGAAATATTCCGAGTTCATTAAATCGCGCCGGGAATTGCGAAGATTTCGTCGTGCGGCGTTCGGAGGCAAGGATGTCGTGAGGATCTGAGGATAAGGCGGGACTGGCGGGAACAGTGAGGACTTGAGGACCCGTACCTTCGGGTCCGTTTTTGACCTTTCGTCGCGCACTTGCACGCAGTAGCCTTGCCTCCCCCTTCCCGCCGTCTCTTTTCATATCACTCCCACCTTCGGACTTACATACCCACCTTCTTGACTTTCATCCTGTGATTTCGTCTACCACGTCCTTCCTTTACTTCCACAACCCTCTCTCTCTCTCTCTCTCTCTCTCTCTCTCTCTCTCTCTCCGCTACCACCCTCACTTCTGCCTTGTCTCAGCCCACCGCTTCCACTTTCTCCCCATCTACGTTATTTTCCCTCTTGTAGATAATTCTGGCATCTGACTCCGCTTCCAGTCCTACTCTTTGCTGCCATATCTATCATTGCTTCCGTGTATGTCTTCTTCCCTCGCTGCTTATCCCGTCTTTCCCTCCGTCTCCCACCACCGTTTTTGCGTCTTCCGTCACGCACTCTGGTTCGCAGACATATCCTTAGAATACGCCTTCTTGCTCGGTTTGTGCCCCCGCCTCTGCCTCCTCACTGCTTCCACCATGTCGCTGAGTATGCTTCCGCTCTCTTCCTTGCTCACTACTGTGCCAGGTCCCCCATTTTTCCATTTGTCTCCTGCTCCACCTTCGCCTTTCCCAGCCATCTCCATTTCCACCTCCGACCGCCTGTCCTCCACCTCTGATCACTCCTTCCCCATCACACTCCTTCACCATCAGTCTCCACAGCCCACCTCCACTCTTGCCTTCATATACCTGCCCTCCGCCCCGCCTCTAGTACACCTCCTGCCACCGCCTCACATCACCTCGCCAAGTTTTTCTCGCCCATCTCCACCTCTGGTTTGACCTCTACTTGTGCCTCCGCCCCCAATTCCACCCGCGGCGTGGGACGCCAACCTCCGGCGCTCGCGAGCGAGGCGGGGGCCGGGCAGCGGAGGCCAGAAGGGCACGCGCCCCCCCGCTGAATGGGCGGCGGGAGACGTCTTCGCCGGCAGAGCAAGAAAAGGGGGCGGGGCGCGGCGGCGGGCACAGCCGATGCGATGGCGCTGGAGGCTCAAGTGCTTCTCCAATATCGACGGGGCTGTTCCGTAACGAAGCTTCGTTATGCTGTCGTTAGGAGCTTCTCGGGACGTCCTCTTCTCCAGTCGAGAGCCGCGGCGGCGCCTATCTCGACGCGAGGGCGTTCTGACGGGGTGAGGCGGGGACATTTCCCGCCGCCCTTCCCCCCCCCCCCGCACGTCCCCACCCCCGCGTTGGCACTGCCGCTGCGACGCACGTACGATGCAGGCAGCGCGGGCCGCCGGGGGCGGGGCGCGAGGCACGTAAGCTTGTACGCGGCGTCGTCGCGCCATCTGGCGAGCCCCAGCAAAGAAGGCCATAAATCAGGAAACAAGAGCGGGCGGGCCGGCGCGCGGCGCCGCCAAATGCGCGGGGCGCGGGGCGGTACAGTGCCACTGCTCCCCCCACCCCACCGCTTCACCGTGCCAACGGACAGGGCGGCTGCGGCGCTGCGGAACAGTCGTGGACGCCGCGGAGCTCACAGGAGCACGCCAGGTGGAGCTGTCACTGACCATGTGGTCCACACACACAATCTTTTCTACTACACTGCAGAAATGAAGCCCGCGTTAATACACAGAATGGTTGTATTTAAGCTTACTCAAACAACCGTCTCTACGCAAGGACCAATGAACCGTAGCAATCTCATGCCACAAATCATCATGCAGATACCAATGGAGGAGGAGTGCATCAGGTTCCCAATGTCTAGAACGTTTACTGCATTGCTGTGTTTGTTTTTTAGGCATATTATGTTTTAATTACATTTTTTATCAACATTAACTTTCCTGATTGTAGTAGGGATCAAACTGAATCCCGATTGCAATACTTCAACGAATGGCATGGGAAAATATTATCATGGTGTGTCGGTAATTTTTAACGTGTCAAAAATATCCATAAATTGAAGATTACAAAACAGTTTTCTAAATTACTCAGCGAGTTTTAATATGCAAAATCGATTTGTTTATTGGTGTCCTCTTTATTAGAGTTGGTGTTATACAAACGTGCTTCAACAGGGATTTTTAACGAATAATTTGTAAATTCGGAGTGCATTGTTGATTGGTTTACCGCTGTTGTTATCTACGATGATGTAGATGTAATCGTACTTTCAAATTTGACGTGATACAATGCCTATTTTCTAATGCCGAAGATAGTAGTGTGGGCAATTGGACTAGTGTTCGACTAACGAAAATATGGAAAACAAATAGTCAAAACTGGATACTATTGAGCATATTGACAAAGGTGAAAATAATCGTTAACACAATGAAATTCGCGTGAAAGCAGGAGATTTTATCATTAAGTATCATTTATTTCCAAGAAATTTCCATTAAAAATAGTACAAATGTTCAAAGCCTTTTTTTGACAAAATATAAATTCGTCTTTAAATTATTTAAGTATTTTCTTTTCTTATACGTGATCACCTGGTAGATGTCTATTCCCAAATATTTTATACACTACATTACTTTTGAAACTATCACAAAATACGTGTTCCTCGATAAAAGTTTAAATTCCGATTGCGTTCAAGTATCATTGAATTAATTTACGCACGGCAGTTGAAAGGCGGTTGAAAGCCGTTTGACTAAGGAAACGATCGGTTAAAAAATATGTCACGCAAAAATTATGATTTGTAAGAAAAGTTGATGATGAGAGTGGTACAATCTTCAATTGGTAATTACGGTATACTCGTATGCCAATAGTTGACAGGCAAGTTGCAGTGCATTCTGCGCGATCTGCGCTGGTTGTAAGACTACGGCAGACGATCTTTTCAACTTGCTACAGATATTCATGCGTTATACATTTCCCAATAATATTTTTCTCTCGTTGCATATCTCTTTATTAACTATTATTTTTCACGAGTTAGTATCTATCACAAAAATGTGAGCCTCAGTTGAGAATGCAGTTCGCAATGCGTGTTGTAGGATCAACTCCTGTCAGCAGCTGTCAGGACGCACAACAGGTGAAATTGACGCATGTAGGTCATTCACAATTGTTACGCTGAAAACTAAAACATGTGAAACTAATTATTCGAGGAAAATATTTATGTTCTGCATATTTGAGGCTAAATTGTATTTTGAGCTATGTTTTTTCTCCCACAATTATTCTCTACAATAATGATTCGTGTTTTGCAACTGTCACTATTAGTGAATGGAGAAATTCTAGTTAATTAATACTGTACATTTTGTGACGGACAACGCAGCTGCAGTGCTGTGGTATTCGAGACAAATTGTTTTCAGCAAAATATATCATTAATCCATATTTACTTTTCAAAAACGTTCACGACATACTTCATCATCAACATGAATTTATAAGGAGTACATTTATAACAATATTAAATTTATAAGGAACATATTTATTGGAAGTCTATCTGAACTACGAAATTAGACAAGTAATTACTTTTTCTAAACCCTCTATTCATTCATTACACAAAAGTGTGCGTAGGGAGTAGAGAATGCAAAGCAAGTGCGGAAACAAAACGGCGAGCCACACAAAGGTCCAGATTCCTTGCAGAGATACGCAGAGGCAGCAAGAGTAAATAGAGAGTGTCAAGTAAGTAGCGCAGCGAGCGCCGCGCTGTAAGGGAGCGGATGAGCTGCCGGTTGCGGGAGTGAGGGAGAGGGTGGAGGGGGAGGAGGGCGCCCCTCACGTGCGCCGCCCCTCACGTAGCGCGCCGGCGATTTGTCTCGCCGGCTGCGCGCCAGCGAGCGCGCGGCAAGTGCGTGAAACAGCCTGAAAAATTGCGCCGGCGGCACGCGCCGATGGCTTCCTGCGCGCGCCCCTCTCCGCCCCCCTTCCATCCCTCTCCGTTCCCCCGCCCCCTCCGCCACAGTCCACGCTGCCTCGGTCTCCACCCACTCGCCTGGGATTCCCGACGCTCTTCCAAACGGTAGCCGCAACCTCAGGCCGCACTTCCGCCCATCCTCTGTCCAGCTTCTGTCTAGCTTCTGCGTAGCCTCTGACTAGCCTCTGGCTAGCCTCTGGCTAGCCTCTGGCTAGCCTATGACTAGCCTCTGACTAGCCTCTGACTAGCCTCTGACTAGCCTCTGACTAGCCTCTGACTAGCCTCTGACTAGCCTCTGACTAGCCTCTGACTAGCCTCTGACTAGCCCCTGACTAGCCTCTGACTAGCCTCTGTCCAGCCTCTGCCCAGCCTCTGCCCAGCCTCTGCCCAGCCTCTTCCCAGCCTCTGTCCAGCCTCTGCCCTGCCTCTGCCCTGCCTCCGTCAACTCCTCTCCGCCTCACCTCCTTCCTTTACTATCAAACCTCCTCTCCGCCTTTACCCTGTCTCAGCCCCCCTCCGTTTAGCCACCCCTCTCCACTCCGTCTTCGCTGGCCTCCTCCGCCGTCTTCTCCCTATCTTGCCCCAATCCCGTCTCCTTCCCAACCAAATTCTCACCTCCAACCTCCATTCTCCGAGCTTACAGCGCACCTTCTCCCAGCCTGTGCCAGCCCCTAACCCGGATTACTCTCCGCTTCCTCCCTTCCTCACCCTCTCCCTCTTCCTCACCTTCACCCAACTAGGTTTCGCCTTCCCCTTCTCCACTCCCACCGCTCCCATCTTGCCTCCTCCGGAACTTCCACAACTCTCCACCTCGTCTAACCTTGGCATCTTATACACCCACATTCTCCACCTCGACCTAGACCTATATCTCTAAATCATTACTGGCTTGTCTTCATCTCCCTCCGCATTCGGTTATGCCTCCATTCACTCCTTCACTTCCGCTCTGCATTCGCAGTATCCGCCCACTTTCCGCCCATGCCTATGACTCCGCGGCCCTCTTTCTTTCACCCCCCCTTACTCGGTCGACGCGATTTCTCGCGATTCCGGCAGCTTCATCAAGCTGCGTCGGCGGAGGCAACGCAGCTCTGCTCGAGGAGAGCAGTTGGATGGCAGGGGTGGGGGGACGATGTCTGGTTGCAGTCGTCAGGCACGCGCGAGGGTTGGGGGTTCATAGAGCAACGGGCTTCGGTTGGTCACAGGCGGCGCGGGAAGCGCTAGGGGAAGAAAGGAGAGGAGGAAGGAGGGAAGTGCACCCGAAGGCGTGAAGGCGGGACAGAACGAGTGAAAGTACGCTAATTGAGGTATGTCGAATGATAAAGCGGAAGAGGAAGGAAAATAAGAAACCGTTAAGGAGAGTGGGAGGACGCACGGCGTAGGAACGTACGACGGATGAGTGACAAGAGACAAATGAGAAGGGCGGATGAGGAGGGGCGGATGAGGAGGGGCGGATGAGGAGGGGCGGATGAGGAGGGGCGGATGAGGAGGGGCGGATGAGGAGGGGCGGATGAGGAGGGGCAGACAGAGGGAGGGCGGATGAGGGAGGGCGGATGAGGAGGGGGGATGAGGAGGGGTGGATGAGGAGGGGTGGATGAGGAGGGGCGGATGAGGAGGGGCGGATGAGGAGGGGCGGATGAGGAGGGGCGGATGAGGAGGTGCAGATGAGGAAGGGCGGATGAGGAAAGGCGGTTGTGAAGATGTGGATAAGTGAGCAACTGAGGATAGGTGATTGAGGAAGAACAGAGTGTAAATGTGGAAGAAGCGTAAAAGGGGTTGATGAAAAAGAGTGGGCGGAAGGAAAGTGGAGAATGGGTAAAGAAGTCGCGAAAGAAAGAGATTGGGGAGATGGAGGAATGACATGTGTGTAGGAGCGGGTGAAAGGGAGCGAAGACCAGGGGACGATTGGGCAAGGAGAGGGTGATGGGGAGGGACGAAAGTGGAGCAAAGGTGCGAGATGATTGATGGACGTGTGAAAAGGGCCAAGAAATCAAAGCAAATGAAGAAATGGCCAAGGTGGGGCAAATAAGATGCAAAATACACGTGAAGAAATGAAGAAGAAGAAATGAAAAAATGAGGATGGGCTGATGGGAAAGAAAGAAAGATTGAGAAGTCGGTTCGGGCAGAGTGGAACGGGCGGGAACAGGCGAATCGAAGATGGTGGGAGCTGCGGAGGTCGCTAAAAAAACAGAAACCATGAGCTCGCGAAGGCGGCGAACCCTCGCGCGCAAAGCGCCCCATCCCTCGCCACGCGCCCCGCCCCTTCCCCGCCCCTTCCCCGCCTCTTCCCCGTCCCGCCACCACGTATCCCGCTCCTCCCCTTCCCACCACATCCCTCCCGCCACGCTGCCTCCCCGCCACGCCCCTCTCCTCTACGCCCCTTCTCCGCCCAACTTCTTTCCTACCTCACTTATTCCCCACCCCGCCCCCTTCCCCGCACCGCCCCTTCCACGCCCTCTCCCTTCCCTGCCCGCCGCTTCCCCGTCCCGACCCTTTCCTGCCCCGCCACTTCCCCGCCCCACTACTTCCCCGCCCCACCACTTCCCCGCCCCGAAACGTTCCCGCCCCTCACTTCTCTGCCCCTCCACTTTCCCGCCCCGCCGATTCTCCACCCCTTTCCAGCTCCGTGCCTTTGCCCGCCCCGCCTCATTGCGCGAGCCGTCGGCACGTTATTAAGCGCTGGCTGCGCGGAGAAAAATGAGGCGCGCCTGCCTCGCGCGTGGCGACGTGTGCGATCGGGCGCCACCCAGCCCAAGAAGCGGCCAATTTGTTCACGCTTCTGCCACCGGGCGGCGAATTTTGAACTCGAGGCGTCTATTAATCCGTCACCAATGAGTTCCGTGAGGCTTATTCGGGAAGACCTTTGTATCGGGAGAAAAATACGAGGATGCTTCCATCTGACCGTTTGTATGAGAATTTAAAAAGGCGTCGGTCATGTTTGCTCAGTGGCAAGACTTTCAAAAACATAGATAAAGTGTCATGAAGTGGAAATAGTGAAAATAGTAGATGGGATGTTTATTTTCAAACAAGTCTGAAATAATACAGACGAAATATACATGATCACCCCTTTATTTCACTTAGGACGTTAATGAAAAAATCAAATTTCATCCTTTCGCATAGCTTTTTCTTCATCCTCAAACTAATATACATAAATCACCTGTAGTTGTTATTTTTACGAACCGACTATCAAAAGGATTTCTTGAGCAGAATGTGAGAATAAAAAATACGAAAAAGTAATATCTTAAAAATACAGAATTCATACAATGCACATCAGTTGCACAGATGTTCTTAAATGAGTACACTGACTCAGATGTTCTTAAATGAGTTACACTGAGTAAGAGAAAATTGTAAAATCATAGACGAAAGAAAGAAAAGGAAATTATTAATTGAAGAAATATTAAGAGCCGGAACGAATTTTACTTTAGTGTGCACTCGTAGCGGGCGGGAGCTGGAAAAAGGACGATGGCTTCTGTATTTTTACCATCTTTCACTAGGAGAGTCTTTCGGGTGTTGGAGCAAGTAGACGGGCGTTCGGACGGGCGTTCGGACGGGCGTTCGGACGGGCGTTCGGACGGGCGTTCGGACGGGCGTTCGGACGGGCGTTCGGACGGGCGTTCGGACGGGCGTTCGGACGGGCGTTCGGACGGGCGTTCGGACGGGCGTTCGGACGGGCGTTCGGACGGGCGTTCGGACGGGCATTCGCACGAACAGAAGGGTGAATGAACGGTGCGAACGCATGGGTAGACGGGCGGGCGGGTGGACAGATGGAAGGAGGGGGCGAATCAATCGCATGGGCAGGCGGGTGGTCGGGCGGGCGGGCAGGCGAGCGAGGGGTTGGGCGGGCGAGCGGTTGTTCGTGAGGAAACACATTTGCACTGCGTTCTCCCAATAACGCGGAGCGCGATCGCGTGTTGGCTGAAATATCCTTCGTTCCGACCCCGCGCCCATTTGTAAGCCTCTCAGCGAAGCAAACTCGTCGACTGGGCTCTTGGCTTCCAGCGTGACACGGTAAATGCCCTCTAATTTATAACTGATATTAATACCGCAATAATGTGTAATCTGAGACAACTAAATACATCAAACTTTCTTGCGTGCTAGGGATCGCCTCCACAAATACAGCAGCTTTTATTGCATTGAATCCTCGGAGTAACAATAAAAGAGAACATTAGTGACCTATACATCACCTTAATTATATCGTTCTTAGTAAACAGTCCATTTGTGGAGAGGGAAATAACTCATTTCTATGAACAACGTGTTGTTACTTTCTTTCCTCGTGCTATTGATATAAACGACTGGACATGTGGTGATATATATTCTTATTGTAATGGAAAAGGAAGTAAAGGCATTATGAGGAATCCTTTTTGCAAGGAAAGGAAATTCAGATTGTATTATGTGAACTTCTACTATTAATGCGTTTTGGTTACATATTTCATGTGCGTAACTCATTTATTAGATAAGTTATTATTAATGTTCATAATGTATTGAATACATCGTGATCATCTGATGATTTTCGAAGAATATAGTAGCAGCGAAGCACCGATAACAAACTTGGCACTCTATTCAGAACTTGACTGTTTCCGTAATTGTTCCACCGTTGTTCTTATTGCAAGGGTTGTGAAATTACGTTCTGCAAGATAGGATTTTGATTCTAATTGCTGTTACTGTTCTACGTAGGGATTAGACATGTTATGTCTTCGCATGAAAGTAATGTAAAAAACGTTTGTTGAAGCAATACATAACTAATGAAAACTTCATTTTATAAAAGTTATTTAATTGATTCTTTCATGAATCTCAGAATACCTCAGAATAAAATTACAATATTTTACGGCATACAGATAATTCGAAAATGATAACTTTTTGCCAATGATATTATTGTGGGAAATTTCATACTACTATTTTGCACTTGTGACATTGGTTCCTGATTGTTCCTTGCATACACTGTTCCCTCGAAATCTCCTTGACTGCGTCATAACGGGACCTGCCCTACACCTGTGCATAAAGCACGTTGAAAGTCAGAAGACTTGTTGAGAAGACTTCAAATAAATAACTTCTGAAGCTCTGTTTAAAAACAACGATAAATAGAAGAACAGTGAAGTGAAATCCTGTGACAATTCAACGTGAATGGTTTAAAAACTATTAATGTATATTAATTATTAGTGATATTAAACTTTTAAAAGTTGAAAGACTTAAACGAGATAGTGACTGCAATATAATTATTGTTCATTCAATGGTAACTGAATGGGAACGGTTTATAAACTACATGTATATAGAAATGAAGAGACTTTAATTTTTTTAATGCTTTGAGGTAAAAATTTATAGACATTGACTACAAGACAATAAAGATAAATTCATGTTATCCTACTGTTCTATTCACTTAACCTAATGTAGAAAGCCCTTTGCCTTTATGGTATGTTCGTTAGAGCTATTGCAATTCTAATTTTAAGGGAAGCATAGTAATGTGATATTGTTATATTAATTAAAGTGTAATTATTTATATTATTGTTATTATTAATGTTATTGTTATTATCATTATTAATATTATTGTTATTATTATTAATAATATTGTTATTATTATCATTATCATTATTATTACTATTAACGTGTGTCATAATAGGGAACAGCTTTTCGTTTGTATCTCTTGGTAGTCAATTCTGAGAAGAAACAATTATACCACAAAAAGGATGGGTCGGGATATTATTCCACTAGTCTCTTCAACACGAACGCACTGCCAATTCTGCTTGATGATTGCACTTAAAAGTTCACTAACTCTATTATTCGTTAAATTATATGTATTCCCTTAGATAGTCCCAGGATCCTTAGACAGACTTCAGGCCTTCAGACAGGAGAAAACGGTTCGATTTTAGACGTCTCTAGTTGCGGTGAAGATTTCAACAAATAATTGATTTGTCCGCTGCAGGTTAGAAGACAGCGCTGGAGTGTGCTTGTAGGCTCTTTGCTCGTTTCAGCCTCTCCTCTTTTTTATCTCCCCTTTCACACCACTGGGTGTTTCCTAGAAGGCAAGAACAAAGGTTGGTTCCAGGAACATCAGTCATGTTTGTCTTCCCCGAATGGAAAATATTTACGGTTCGGGGAAAAAATAGTAACGTAAGGATCAAAGAGGTTTTATTGAAGGTGGCTGCGATTATGAAAATAAAATTTTTTAGCATTACAAAAAATGAACAGGAATCATTGTAGTTCAAAATATGTGGAATCGCAGGTGTAAAATATCTTTTATTCCCACAGGCATATATTTTTGTTTGTATCTTCATATTGTATCAATAAACCGAAAATAAAAATGAAAAATACTTTATACAGCACAACGTGGTTAGCGAAAAGGCCCTATCATCTTTTCAGTGACCTGAAATTCTAAGCTTATCGACCCCTGGCATTCACTTCAGATGGTCTCTTCATCAACGAAAAATCAAATAAAAAATAATATGATACAAATGACAAAAAAAAAAAAACTTCAAAAAGGAAAACACAATAGTTTGACAGAATATGGTTAATAATGAAGTTAAGTAAATCTTGCCATCAATTCCAGCACCTTCACATTTCAATTAATGTAGCTAATAAATGGTTTATTTACCTCTTTGATCTCAAAGGAGCTTATACTCGTAGAACATGTCTGGGTAATTTTCGAATTTCTTAGAAACTATCGCAACGAAACGTTATGCACCTTTTCGAGACACCTGCTACACAGACTCGAAAGATGATGCAGACGCTGCAGTTTCTGAGCATTGGAGGCAAGAGACATTGGCAGAACTGCATCACAGCTCCGATTCGATTGCGAGATTTCGAATTTTGCTTTTGAGATCCATCAAATCATAAATTCGTTCATAAAGTATATTATGTCCTCATTCATACTTTTTGCCAATTTGACTCGCCGTAAATAAAGAATCTAAACGTTTTTAAATAAGATAATATGCCGTAAAACTACAATTTAGAAACGAAGCCTTTGTAAGATTTAATTAAAAAATTGTTCGGAAAACAGGCACAGAAGTATTATGTGAAAAATGAAGACAGTTTCAAGTGAACTGCACATTGCCGGACTTTATGGACTGTTTGAGTCTAAAACGAGTTCAAAGGAAGAAATTTTGAGAACCTACGCTGATTAAAAAACCAAACACTGAGCAACAGAATATGTGCGCAACCTCATTGTTAATACAAAATGTTCTGCACGTCACTGCGAGCAAGTTAACAGGTAAGAGACCTAAATTGCAGATAAAGCAGGCTTTGGACGGACCTTTTAGCCCCGGTGGCCCAGTGAATTATCGTGTGCCTCAGCCAGGACATTGTGGTTGCTGTCGCTCCAGGCAGACACAGCGAGCGTGCCCCGCCGCCGCACCGCTGCCGCCTCCACCACGCCCACGGAGAGGTTCCGGAGGCGAAGCGGCGACGGAGGCGGTTAATGGGTGGAGAAGGGTCGGAGCCGGCACGGAGGCCGGGTAGAATAGGCAGTGGCAGAAGCAAGGACAGGTTAGGAGGCAAAGGGAAGTTGTGGAAGGGGCGGAAGATTAGATGGAGATGGTGGTGGGGCGAGATTGACTGGGAAGAGACAGAACCAAGGAGGAAATGGGGACAGGGGGGAGGAGATAAGTGTCTGAAGCGAGGTTGGGGTGGGGAGGGGACGGGAGCAGAGTTAGGGAATAGTGTGAGGGAAAAGTCTTAGGCAAGGGTGGATCGGAAGCGAAGTGAAGGTGCAGGAATTTGATTGATTGTTTGATTGTTAGTTATTCCGGACGCATCAACTACTAAGGTTATTATTCCCGTAAGTGCAATGCATGCTTTTCTCGGGAGGTGGTGGTGTTCTCCCCCTACTGGATGGTGAGAGCTAGCGCCAACCTGCTATTGGTTACCGCGGTTTCCCTCAACCTGGTATCTCCCACCAGCGAGTCACCACCCCAGCCGGGACAAGCTCTAAACTTGCGACCAATCACCCGTGTAGTAGTGTAGTAGTGTAGTTCATGTTTGTAATGTGTAGTAGTGTAGTTCATGTTTGTGTGTGTGTAAGGGGAGAGGACTGGACAAGAAAGAGGTAAGAAAGATTTCCCGCGGTGCGTGGTCCGTTTGTTAGGGTACTGCTCCAGCATTCGCCTGGTGTTGATCGGAGAAACCACGGAAAACCACCGATCAGAGCAGCCGGCCGCTAGAATTGTCCTCCAATGCAGGAATTGGCGCAGGTGGGGGTTGTGGGGAGGTGCGAGTACGTACGTGGGCATGAGGTCGAGGGGGAGGAGGGAGAGAATGCAGCGGGGGCCGGGCGGAGTAGGCGCTTAGTGGACAGGAAGGTCCCGAAGCGGCGGTGGGGGCGGGGCCGGCGACGGCGATGGCGCAGCCGTGGCAAGCGCACAGCCGGGAGCGAGCGGCTGGGGCGAGCGGGAGGTGTGTAATTCGTCTTCCTCGGCAGCCGCGCACTCGTCGGCCTCTCCACAAACCAATCCTCGCACCGCCCTCACGTCCTTTCTTTTAATCTCTCCGCACCTGCGCTACCCCTCCCCGCCGCCCCTCCCCCCACCCCCGCAGACCCTCAGCGCCTCGTTCGAGGCTGCCGAGCCGCCGCCCGCGCTGAAGAAGCGGAATACAACAACAAAAATCGTAATTAACAAAGGAAGGCGCTTGAGCGCGCCGACAGAACCCGCGAGATTTCCTTCCCCCGGCGCCGCCGCCCGCGCCGCCCCCGCCGCCGCCGCCGTCTCCTCGGCCCTTTGCGCCATGCAACAAAGGTAGGAGCGGTAATTTGATGAAGATTAAAGAGGCTTTCTCGTGAGCGGGGAAGGCAGCCGGCGCGACGGGGCTAGCGCGGGGGAGGGGGGAGCGAGACGGCAAGCGAAAGGGGGCGTGGCGGGGGCGGCGAGAGCTGCGCATAGTTGAGGCGAAGGCTCGTGCCAATACGCGGCGGCGGTGGAGGTGACGCCGACGCCGTAGCAGACTCCGCTCGGCGCCGCCAGGGGCGCGGCGGTCCTCACGTTGCGCCGCTAGCGGTGAGCAGCGGGTTGGGGTGGGGGGCACGAGAGTGTAACGTGACGTGAACGCATTACCTTCGTTACCGTCACGTCTGCTCGCCCAAGAACTCACACGGCGTGGCGGCGGCCAAGGAGGGGTCGAGAGAGCGAGAGAGTGAGAGAGACAGAGCGACGGGGAAGCACCTCGTTTTCTGCCTGGGCGTCACTCCCCGCCCCGCTCCGCTCCACTCCACGGCGGCCACGCGCGCTCGCCGCCACCGCTGCACCACACTCCCCCCTCCCCCGCATGCCGCTCCCCGCCCAAGCAATTTCAAGCAGAGGCAATTTGTCCTCGCAGTATACGGCCCTTAAATAAGCCGCCTCGTGATGTGTTTCACCTGAATTAAGCGCTCGCGCTCGAGTCGCGTTCGAGGCTCTCGCGGCGGCGGCGGCGGCTGCGGCGCGGGGCTGGGGGTGGGCGGGGCGCGCGCGGCGGAAGAGGCGCTGACGACGTAATTAAACGGGCGCTGGGCGGAGGCGGGGGCGGAGGAGAGGGAGGGGAAGCGACGGGGTGAAGAATGGAGTGTGTGTAAGGCGGAGCGGCGGTGGGGACGGAGGGTGAGCCCATCAGTGATGGAGGAGTTGGGGAAGGGAGAGGGAACGGTGCTTGGGAAAGGGTTGGGGTTAAGAAAGGTGGTGTGTGCGAGCGGGATGGCGGCGTGGACCGGAGGTGGATAAGGCAAGATGAGCTGGAGGTGGTTCCAAAGCGTGTGAGAGATTGGTGGGAGCGGAAACGAGGTAGTAACGGGAATCAAAATGATTGAGAAGTAGCGATTGCAGGGTAGGGGGCGGGGTTTTAGGTGCTGTGAGACGGGGTGCAAGGGGTGCAAGTGGACTGTCACAGAAGTGGGACATACACAGGGATTGGGCGGGGATGTAATGCACTGAGGTGTTAAGAGACGTGATGATAGAAAATTTGATATAGGAAATAACGGGTTCGCTACAAGTCCCAGACGTGTACAGATCCCTCTCCGAGCTACACGGGCGCAGAGTGGGCCAAGCCTAGAGAAGTGTGGATATGCTTGCTGATTCGTGCATGGCTAATGCCAGGGACATGGCAGGAAGCGGTTTACTCCGGGGCAAAACCCTACGGGGGCAGAGTTGGAACGTGCATGGGGCGACACTGGAGAACCTGAAAGTTTCCCACCAGCTTGTGCACGGTCACGAAGTTGGATTGATTGATAATTTGATAGAGGTTTTGGTCGCGTCAACTATTGTGGTCATTAGTCCGTAAGTGTAGTGCGTGTTTTTGCTCGGGAGGTAACGGTGGTCTTCCTCCGCTGGGTGGCCAGATCCTGCGCCGACCTATCGTCGGCTAACGGGGTTTTGCCAACCAGGTATCTCCCACCCACGATGCGCCGTCCCAGACGTGACAAGTTTTAAGAGCCCGGTCTCCCTGCATGTGTGGTAGTGTAGTGCATGTTAGTGCAAGTGTGTGTGTAAAGGGGGGATAGGACAAGGAAGAGGAAGAAAAGATCGCGAGCGGTCCGTGGTCCATTTGAAAGGGTACTGCTTCGGCATTCGCCTGGTGTTAATCGGAGAAAGAACGGAAAACTACCGACCAGAGCAGCCGACCGCTAGAATTCTCCTTCCCTCCAGACAGCATCCTGGCTGAAAATGTAGTGTGGAAAATTCTGCCACAGTCGGGACTCGAACTTAGGACCTCCCGGTCAGAGGCGCTGCAGTGACATCAGTTGATGCACCGAGCCACCGCTCCTGGTACGCGATGTTGGAGAGAGAAGGACGCGGATGGAACGGGAGGGCCAGCAGATCCTGACAAGTGGCGCCATACCGAGGCTATGGGGACAGCAAGGCGTCGACTCCAGTTATAGTGAACTCGTATATAGTGAACCCGCGGTTATAGTGAACTTAAGTCACTGGTCCCGTTTCACATAAGCACATGAAGATTCGAGTAAGCATACGAAGATTCGGTTATAGTGAAACCTGAATTTCGGCTATCGTGAACTTAAGAAATACAACGTCCTGGAAATTAATTCCTCAGTCCCACAAATTCCAACACTAGACAGCTTGAAAAAGAAGTTGTCGTATTTATAGAAGTGTCCCCCGAGGTGAAGGCAGCGGACCCGTAATGGGCACCTTACGCCACTTAGTTTTATTGTGTAAACAAAGGTAGTGTTCTGCGTGGGCTACAATTGATGGTGGCGACAAGCGATTGCGCATTTCAATTTCAATCTTGGTGGACTTTTTAAGGGCAAAAAAATATTGAAATTTTCAGTTCGTGTTGTTATTGTATTTTGCTGTATCTGTATGTTAAAAAATCAATTTTTGGGGAAAAATTCTATTTAATTTTGACATCATCGGATATAGTGAACCAAAAATGTTAGTCCCCATACGTTCACTATAACCGCAGTCAACTATATCTGTCAACTGATGGCAGCTCTTTCATGGTCAGGGTACGGAACACGGTGGGGTAGAGATTAAATAAGGTGCCCCGTTACAGCAGGCAACGGGAAATGAGCCCGCCAGCCCATGCCGGACGGGGCAACGGCAAGGGCGTGGCATGGAAATGCTGTTCAAGGGAACGGACAGAGCACGATTCGGAGCTAAAGAGTTGAGGACGGGAACGGATCAGGGAAAAGTGTATTTGAAAACCGTGCACCAATCATGCACTTGTCCTTTACCAGGGGGGATGAACCCCAGCGTTACCAGGGGGGATGGGCTCCTGGGCGTTAGCCCCTATCCTCACCACCCCCCGCTGACGCACAAGTACGTCTTTGGGCTGGTATAGGTCACGCCAGAACGCAGTTGACCCTCACAGTAACTTCCCCATAAAATCCCTAGGTCGGGCCGCCCTGCTAGCTTAGAGATACTAGCTATCCAGGCTAGTACCGGAGTCAGAACAATGCTCCACTCACATGAGCCGGGAACAAGTTCCCATCTCCTTGCCCAGAGTATCGGACCACTGCCACGACCAATCCGAGAGCCCAACTGGGGGCCACCTGAACTAAGGTCTAGGTGGCTCGGAGCCCCATCCCGTCTTCCCATTCCTTATCACCAGCTATCGACGTGAGTGATACCGGAACCTGGGTAACCTGACGGGTGGTATCTAGTTTCCCGCCGGACTTTAAAGTGGGATCTGGAGTACTTCGAAAAGCATCCTACGCCCAATCCTGTCCAAAGGACGACGCGCCGCCCAACTGGTGGGTAGCCGGGCGAACCCGACTACCAGGAAGTTAGCATCGCCTCCTCACTGTCTGCACCTTCAAGCTAACGATGTGAGCGGCACCACGGGATTCAGGGTCGAGGTGGTCGTCTACAACACTCCACCAGAAACCACGACGTCCTACTCCATCGTGATCCCTTCCTGTGGAGGGGGAGGGTACAGCCGCGGCAGCGAGGTGAGGTAAACCCGTCGTCTCCCGTCGCGCGAGATAAGGTGAGCTTAGCATCGCCTTCTCACTGCCTGCACCTTTAAGCTATGGACGTGAGCGGCGCTGCAAGACTTAGGGTCCGGGTGGTCGTCTACGTAACACTCTACCAGTGACCAACACGGCCTACGCCATCGTGATTCCTTCCTGCGGGAGGGGGAGGGTACAGCCGAGGCAGCGAGGTGAGGTGAACCCGTCGGCTCCCGTTGCGTGGAATAAGGCGAGCTTAGCATCGCCTTCTCACTACCTGCACCTTTAAGCTAACGACGTGAGAGGCGCCGCAAAACTTAGGGTCCGGGTGGTCGTCTACGTAACACTCTACCAGTGACCAACACGGCCTACGCCATCGTGATTCCTTCCTGCGGGAGGGAGAGGGTACAACCGCGGCAACGAGGTGATGTAAACCCGTCGTCTCCCGTCGCGCAGTATAAGGCGGGTGGGGCGTGGCGGGAGGGGCGTTGCGGGCGGTGCAGTGGGGGAGGCGGCGTTCATTTGCGCCCCTGCCGCGTTCGTTTGGAGCACGCGTCGCCAGAACCAACAGCCGCGTCGTGCCTCGTTTGATCGATTTGTATGCGCTGGCGACGCAACAGGTTGCGACGCGCGACAACCCGCGTCACCCGCCCCGCAAAGAGTTATGGCGCCCTCCGTTTTGACGAAGTGCCTGGCGAAGACGGGAAGAGAGTTTACGAGTGGCCGATGACACCATGTTATTTCCCGTATGATGGCATCCAATATGTGATTTTCATAAAGGGTTATTCAAACTCACGTTTACTAATTTTTGAACTTAACATTATTTTAACATATCCCAAAATTAACTGCGTACATTATACTGCACTTGCTATTACCACATTAACACTTTATTCGAAAAGCAATCCAAAAAGTATGGAAATGGTCAAGCTTCATCTTTGCCACATTTTATTAATACGTCATATTAGGTATGTATAAATTAAATAGCGGAAACTCTTTCAGAGTTACTATTTTGCATGTATGCAGTTCTATACTATTCAAACAATATTAATGAAATATTCACAAATATTATATACTAAAACAGCTAATATATGTATATATATATATATATATATATATATATATATATATATATATATATATATATATATATATTGGTGAATATGACCGAGTTGTTCATGCGGCGAAAAATAAGGTAAAATTAAACAACAGTAAACTTTGCAAAGATGCTTTTGATTAGGTTTTTTGTATTAAATCATGATTGCAATTTTTAAGATTTACATAACTGTTACGTAATATATTTAAGTTCTTCACTCATTCTCATAAAACTTCATGCATCTCTGTACACAGGAAATTCACCTCCGATAATAAAAGTGAAGTCATGTATCTGAAAGTTTCTTCCAAATTTTACATTGTTTGAAAGTAAAAGGATAAGACTAATAGGTCACTTCTTGGAGAAAATAAGATCGCATCTAGGTACTGAATTTTAACTACGAATGGTAACATTAGTGCAGAATATATCTTGAACCATCTATTGTGGGAAACGAAAAACTCTTGGAAATATGCTGAAGAGGTTAGCAAAGGAAATTGTACTATGTTTTACGCTTCAATAAATTTAATGTAAACATACGTACTTTGTTTATTTACGATTTTTCTAATAATTATTAGAAAAGTTATATTTTCATTATAATTAACAAATATTCGTAGTTAAACAGTCTTCAAAAAGCCAACTAAGCTAAAAGTCATTTCCATTTCAAGTCAATAAATCAAAGTTTTAAATTTAATACTTCTACGGATCACTAACGTATTAATATTTACGAGATTGTATGAGTCAATCAAAAAATGTCTGCCAAAATATTTTTGTGATGTACTAGAAGCCATCCAACGGAGTTGATAAGTTGTTTAAAATAAATATATTCACTTTTTGACATATTTCACATATCTAATAAATCGTTTCTGTGGTAGAGAAACATCAGTTCAATCTCTCAAAACGCTCCTTTTGATTCTAATTGTTCACCGTGTTTCTATAAATACAAGTTCAATTCCGTTTGTAAATTCAGAGCATAGGAAAGGCGCAGAGCCAAGTTGCAAGGAATCGAAATAACAAGGTGAAGAGAAATTTCACCTCCTAGAGGTGATTTCTTCGACGAAGGGTGTGAAGTCATATTTCACCAACCTTTGGTTGATCCGTCATTTGCTTTATGACGGAAAAGACATCCGAAAAATAATTCATTGCAGAAGTCTTTTCTCGGAATCCTGTCGACTCAACACCTATCTGTTATTATAACACCATCAGTATGAACGGAGACGGTCATTTTCGTGTTAGGTAGTTGGTTGTATGATTGACAACTCTGAAAAATACATTGAGAAAGGAGATATGTAATGATCGGAATCTTCTCGGAATCATAACTCAATCCCTCTCGGTTCCGAGAATGTCGTCGATACGAGGAAAGGTAGGCAATTTCACACCCTGTTCATTTCCTCAGGGCATAAAAATTTTGCCTAAATTGGACCGATACACCTTAGAAGGCTTATTGGTTTATTATATTTTTCTTTCACGACAACAGAAAACATTGGAATGGAATGTATGTAAATAGAACGTGACATTGGGCTTCTTCTGATGCCCTGACACTAGACAACAAGAAAACTTAAATCTAATAACAATGAGTAAGATCATCTGATCAAAATCACTTGCATAACTTATTTTACCCAAATGGGTAATGATTAATGAACAATTATCTTTCAAAGATTCAATTTATAAACAAAACAAACAAGGGATCTAGAATGTGAAACAAGATGGTTGATAAGTTTTCCTAAAGCATTTGTGGTGTCTTTTATTGGAAAAAATGACAAAAATTTTTAATAAACAACCTATTCACATAGAAACTAGAATGATCAAAAAGGCAAAGCAAGAAAATTCAAGAGAATAATAATAAAAAGTTTATATTCATCGCGGTGATATTGACCTTAGCTGCTACTGTTCGATGTTGAATGAACTGTACAACGTAAAATAGGAAAGGAAGATGAAGTGATAGTGTGTCTGGGCGAGTTAAAATTATTATTAATAAATTTGTCTGCATACGTTGAAGGGATGAAATCAAATGTTACTTGGCGCTGTGGTTCTTCATTTTTCCTCGTTGTCTGTTAAAATGCTTTTATCGAATAAAAAGCAATAATTCATGATTTATTTACGTAGCGCTTCAAAACGTTTTCATTAATTTGAAATATTTTACATCCGACAGACAAAATCGGTTTAACACAGGAAAGAGTGTAAAAGTATTTGAGGAAACGAGTAGACTGTGGATTATATTTTCCCAAGTGAAGTGTAATGTCTTTTAGTGAATTGAGCCTTATTACTTTTTTTTATGATTTGAATGAATTGTATATTGGTATTTTTCACAAAGAGACTAGGTTTTTAATTTGTTTATTGTCTCTTCTGCTTTTGTTGTGCGGTTCAACTTTTGAGACTATGAGACCAAATTAGGCAGTCGGTTTACCAATTTGATCAATTGCACTCTATATTTTTCCCCATTCCTCTTTACTAAAAACAATGTAATGCCAGTATTGTAATTTATAACGAAATTATATATTGTAGATTGGCACTATATATTCGATTAAATGTATATTGAGAGGAAAGTGTAGCAATTAAAACTAAAAGATAATTTCTATTTAACCAACTTTCTGATACTTATCCTCTCGAGTTCTGTGAGTTGTGACGAGACACCTAAAGATGACGGGCGAGTCACAAGAGGAAAAGAAATTTCACCTGTCAGGGAATAATTCCACAAAAAGTAGGTTTTAAGAAGTAGTAACTAATCGATCTTTTGGATGCTTGGGCATTGTTTTATAACTCTGAAAACGATATAGAAAAAGCAGAGATGTTTTGAGAAGAATTCCCTTTTTCGGAATCCTGACGAGTCAATCCCCGTCCGTTTCCAGAAAGCCTTCGATATGAGCCCAGGACGGCAATCTGGCATCCTGTTCATTTCCTTGTTTAGCTTCTCGGTTTCGGTGTGTTGTGCGGCGGGGCACTTAAGACGGCGGCGGAGGCGGCGGCAGCCGTCGCAGCGCGGACCACGAAGCCGCTTTGGGAGGACGACAGGGGGAGAGGGGGCGGGGAGCTCACGTCCGATCCCCCCGCGATCAGTGGCCGCGAGACCAGCCGGCCGGTGGCGGCCCTCGGGGGACCAGCCGACCCACGCGCAATCGATAAATCGAACTCGCCGAGACAAGAGCGCTGGTCGCCGGCCGCCGCTGCCCTTGCTACGCCCCGCCCCCGCCGCCCCCGCCGCCCCGCCGCCCCGCCGCCCCGCCGCCCCCGCCTCCCCCGCCGCCCCCGCCTCCCCCGCCTCCCCCGCCTCCCCCGCCTCCCCCGCCTCCCCCGCCTCCCCCGCCTTCCCCGCCTTCCCCGCCTTCCCCGCCTTCCCCGCCGGGCCCCCGCGGCTGCCCCCGCTGCCCTGCTGCCCCTGGGCTGCCCCCGCCCGCCCTGCGCCCTGCATGTCTGCCGGCCCCCTGGCCGGCCCCAGCCGCCCCCGGGCTGCCCCTTGCAGTTGCCCCTGCCGCCCCCAGCTGCCCCCGGCAAGGCTGCCCTGTAAGGTCTCCCCGGCCAGCCCTCTGCGCCCTGCGGCTGGCTCCCCGCCGCCCCGCCGCCCCCGCGCCGCCCTGCCGCCCCGCCGCCGCCCGCGCCCAACGCCACCATCGATTTTTTGTACGTCCCCACAGCGGTTGTTGGTATTTCTCGGCTAACATTCTAGGTTTGCGTTTGAATTTTCCAAATATATTTCAATGCAACATTATCTACTTGAATTAAAATGACAAGTTATTAACAAGACATGTTAGAAGGCTTGTTAAAATAATTAATGGTGAATATTGTTTTCTATTGTAGTACAATGGAACATATACATTTTGATTTCTCTGGGACTAATAAATACAAATCTCTACATCGTTGGACTGACCTTCTCTAGGTCTCCCTCCCTTTCCTCTCCATAATCGTTTGCGCCATCTCTACTTCACTACAATGGCGTCGCCCGTAAGTCCACCGCCGTCTTCGCGGTCGCCGTCTCCGGTGGCCTCAGTGTAACTGTTTCTGCCTCTGTTTTCACTCTCCTCATCCCCACAGATCTTCCATTGGTGGAAGTCATTTTTACAATAACTATTAATGTTAATATGCAATAAATAATTATTATAGTTGTTAATTTTCTTTTCATTTGTTTAATTGTTTTTAAAATTGTAATTTTGTTTTCTGCAACTTTACGAACGTAACTCCAGCCACCACGCCCACCGTTTCGAAACGTTTCAACTGTCTCTATTTGTAGCCATTGCCAGTGTCTCACATGTCCAGGACTGAGGGTGATAGACGGAAACGGGAAGATAGGAAGACGGCGTAAGAGGAAGTGAGGTAGGGGAACGCAGGAGAAGAGACTGCTGGAGGAGGGAGAAAGAAGAACAGGGAGATTACGGAGAGAAGAGAGAGATGTGTGGAGAGAGGTTGTAGGTGGGAGAAGAAGATCGGAAGAAAGAAATGAACGAAATGAGAAGGATGAAAGGGCGATAACTGAGGGAAGAGGCAGGAGAGGCGAGGAAGAAGGCAGGAAAACTAAGGAATAACAGAAAAAGGACCTAAGAAGGAAGAAGACTTTGCGAGGACTATAGAATGAAAAGCATAAAGTAAAAACGGAAGATGACATAAATGAATGATGGAAGTTGAAAAACAGAGATATGTAACGGGAGGCGCAAACAAGGGGTAAGAACACAGGGATCTACCGGTGATGTACAAGAAACCACCGCCAAGCTCATTCCCACTAGCACGATTACATTGCCATAACAACCGCTCTCCTTTCGCGTCGTCATGGCGCCGCCCTCTCCTCTTTCTGCCCGACCGTCTCCATCTCCCGCAGCCGTCGACGATCCGCCATGTTGGCGTCCCCACTCTTAGTCCTCCCCCCGCTCTCACCCACCGTCGTTTGTCCTGCCGGGCAGCGGATGCTGGGGCCGCTGTTGACCGCAGGTAAGGATTTAGCATGCGCCATTGTACTCGGCGGCGGGCGATTTGTTCCTGGGCGGACGCGGGCCTCGGTCGAGGACTGAGGACGGAGCGCGGAGGACGGGAGGGCGGGGAAACGTCGCTGGGGAGCCCCAAGAAGGAGAATTGCAGCTGGTCGGCCTCCGCTCGCCGCCCACCGCCCGCATTTCGCGTTTTTTGTCATTGCAGCTATTTCCAATGTAATTTAATTGGAAGCATTCAAATCGCGATGGCAAGCGAATGAGGCCCAGCCGAAAATAGTTACCGCTTGTTAAGCGATTGTCACGTGCTAACCGCTTGGAATGGGAAAGCGCGCGGCGAATTGTGCATGCCAACTCCACGGTTTGGAGCTCGTTATTGCATAGACGTCAGTCAAACACGTCAATTGAGGTATTTTGCATGAGGGAAGAAGATATATCAACTTTTGTCGTGTTCTGTAACTCTTATATAGATCAGCAGCTTTTGGTGTTAAAGTCGTGCATTTTTCGGTAATTCAGGAATAGCTGGAAATTTGCAGGGCGTAAAAATATATGGAGTATTTAATTATAGTCTTATTTTATTTATGTTGATTCCTGTCTTCTATACATACTTAATTTTCCCATTCTTAACATCATTTATCTTTTGTAATAATCATAGTTTATCTCCGTTGAAGTGTTTTTAATTGATATAAAATGATTAATAAAAAAATTAAATTGGCATGTATGCAGTGACCAAATTTATGAAATAATATTATGAAAACTCATTTTTTGCATACAATATCAGAATCGACACGTATTTTAATGTGAAATCTTTTTTGTGATTCACTATTTAATGAATAAACTAATGAAAGGGGCACAATATTACAAATTCTACAATTAATATTGCGTAATGAATAAATACTTTCCCTGATCCATGGGTCTTGTTTTGTTCAACGATGTAATTCATTGTAACTATTAGAGAGAACACACACAGATCTAAACTGAAATGAAACGAATACTTGGAACTCAATGTACCAGGGATGAGAACGGAACGCCTCTCTAGTTTTCCGTCTTCCTTGTTTTCTAGTATTCTAACAAATGAACGGTTTTGAGAAGGTCGCAACATAAACATTTTGTTAGCTAAATATAACAGAGTATAATTTGTACTCTTCAATTGTTTCTCGAATGTAAATTATGCGTTAAATTAAAAAAAATAAAGCGTTCCTTCAGTATCCGCAAAAATAAACATGTTTAACAAAAGTAAACGTTGCTATAATGTTGAATATTATGTGTTATCATAAGGACTCCGCTTAAGAAAATAGGGGACACATTGTGATCGTGACGGAGTATAAAATGAGCGAGAGATCTGAAAGTGAGCGACAATAGTTGAGAAAGGTATGAGAGTGGGCGGTTGAATATTATTAGCGTGATTATTAGGCGGATATTAGTTGCGTGATCAAGAGAGCTTTGTAGTAGTAATGAGAGATAGAGATAGGTATATGGATAGAAATAGAGAGAGCATGAGCGAGAGGAAGAGCGAGAGCGAGAGTGAGAGAGAGAGCTAGAGTGAGAGTGAGCTAGAGAGCGAGCGAGAGCGAGAGAGAGCGAGAGCAAAAGAGAGAGTGAGAGATTGAGTGAGCGAGAGAGTGAGGGCGAGAGAGCGATAGAGAAAGCGAGAGGGAGAAAGCAAGCGAGGGAGAGAGAGAGAGAGAAAGAGAGAAAGAGAGAAAGAGAGAAAGAGAGAAAGAGAGAAAGAGAGAAAGAGAGAAAGAGAGAAAGAGAGAAAGAGAGAAAGAGAGAGAGAGAGAGAGAGAGAGAGAGAGAGAGAGAATAAACAATATATTGAAAATACTATTTTCGGTCTCATTTCACTAATTTTGTTACACTCAAAATCCTTTGAAAGAATTTATGAAACTAGAATTAGCTTAACGAGATTCCTCTTAGGCAAACAGAAGGGAACTCTCCGAATCTTCAATTCGATCGCGGCCTATCGCTTTCCCCCGACGCCGCTAAGAGCCGCGCCCCTGGATTTGCACGCGAGTGCCCACCGCACACCGCTCACCACTAACCTCTCCCCCGTCCCACGCCCAACGCTCACCACCCACTTGCCGCAGCCAATCGATGCACCGCCAACCGTCCACTTTCACTGCCAACCGTCCGCCGCCTGTTTGATCAATGCCCACCACCATCCGTCCACTGTCTACCTCCCTCCAACCACCATTCACCCTCCTACGCTTCCCGTTCCCCACTCACTGTCCATCACCTATCAATTACTTCCTAAACACAAAACCCACGCCCGCAGTGCAACCAGGAGAGGTGGCTCAGTGTTTGTCACTTAAGTCCCTCTGAGCGGGAGGTCCTAGGTTCGAAACACAACGTGGCTAGCATTTCAGATAGGTCGAATACAGTCGCTGTCTGGAGGCGAATTCTTGCGACCGACTGCTCTAATCGGTAGTTTTCCGTGGTTTCTCCGATCAATACCAGGCGAATGCCGGAACAATATCCTAACAAACGGGCCACGGACCGCGCGCAATCTTTCCTTGCCCTACCATCCCCACTAACATGCAATACACTACCACACATGCCGGGAGACTTAGAGACTGTCCCTGCAAAGGCGGTGTCCAGTAGGTGGGAGATACTTGGTTGGGGAAACAACTGCCAGCTGACGGTAGGTCGGCGCCGGATCTCACCGATGTTTATTTTTCCCGACTTTCTTGATCGAAATAAAGCTTTTGGAATATCATATAAAATTGAATTCTTTTCAATGTGAAGATCCTCTATAGAAAAATGCAGCAATTTTGAGAAAATCTGGTTAGAAATCATTCTAAAATGCGGACGTTTTAGTTCCCGCATGCTCAAAAACTTGTGAATATTTGAGAACAATCATTAGAAAGCTGGTGAAAAGCTGATCCTAAAAATTATACACGTTAATCGTGTAGCGTGGTCAGAAATGGCCCAAACGACATTAATAATAATAATAATAATAATAATAATAATAATAATAATAATAATAATAATAATAATAATAATAATAATAATAATAATAATAATAATCAGCCAGTCCGGATAGCCGAGATCGCTAAGGCAGTAGTGCCGTGCAGGTTCGAATTCCGCCTCGGGCATGGGTGTGTTTGTGTATGTTTGTTTGTGTGTGCCATCCATTCATTCTTTATTATCATCATCATTCCATCTTCCATCCCCTCAGCACTAACAACCCTGGGGTATAAAAATCGGATTCAGCGTAATGCTGATCCCCCTGATTACTTACATGCAAGACTTGATAAAATGATACTGATCCCGTACAAGTGCACGTCCTGCGTTGTCCAAGACGCGTGGTCCAATTTATTCGCGAGCAAAAAAAAAAAAAACAAACACATAACGATATAGAAATGAGAAGATACCGCTGATGAACAAAATAAGAGGACGAACGCAAGCGCCACAGGAAGTTTTTGGGGAGAGGAGAGAGGAGCAGCGTTTAGTCGCAAGCAGCGCTGAGCGTCCGCGCGCGTGATTCCTCGCGGGAGGGGGTGGGGAGGCTGGGAGCGCATGGCGCGTGGTGCGCACCGCGTGCGGCACTTGTTGATTGCGCTGGTGACGCCGCGACGGCCGCCGCATAAATAACAGATATGTCGCCGGTCCGGCCCCGCCCACCGCACCCTACCCCTCCGCTCCCGGGCGGTGGGCAGCGGGTTGGTCACCATGTTGGGGAGTGGATTTATTGATTGATTGATTGATTGTTAGTGATTCCGGGCACGTTAACTACAGACGTCATTAGGGCCGTTAGTGTAGTGCATGTTTTTTTCAGCGATTGGTGACAGTGATCTTCCCTCACTGCATGGAGAGTCCGGCGCCGACCTACCGTCGGCTAGCGAGGTTTCTCTCAATCCCCCACCAGCTGGGCACCGCCCCAACCGAGACAAGCTCTAAGCCCCCGACCGGTCTCCTGACATGTGTGTTGGTGTAGTGCATGTTAGTGTAAGTGTGAGTGTGTAAGGGAAGAGGATAGGACAAGGAAGAGGAAGGAAATATAGCGCGCGGTCCGTGGCCCATTTGTTAGAGAACTGCTCCGGCATTCGCCTGGTACAGATATGAGAAACCACGGAAAACTCCAGATCAGAGCAGCCGTTTGCAAGAATTCACTTCCATAGAGCGATGGAATCCGACCTAGCAAAACAAGCTAGAGTCGAAAATCTTGCCGCCGTCGGAACTCGAACCTAAAACCTCCCAGTCATAGGCACTGCAGTGACATCAGTTGATGCACTGAGACCCCGCTCCCGGTCGGGGAGTGGAGGTTGGCTGTGGGTAGTTGGTATTGGGTGTCACTGTCAATGGTGGGCGTTGGACGGTGAAATCTGGGCAGTGGAGGTATGGCGGCTTAGAGTGTACGGTACGCTGCTGACGGTGAGGTCTGCGCAATGATCTCTACACTGTGACACAAATGGTTGGCAGTAAAACGTGTTGTACTGTGGATTGATTGATTGATTGTGATTACGGGCGCGTCAACTACTGTAGTCATTAGTTCTGTACGTGTAGTGCGTGTTTTTGCTGGGGAGGTGGCGGTAGTCTTCCTCCGCTAGATGACGAGATCCAGCGCCGATCGACCGTCGGTTAATGGTTTTTTTCTCCAACCAGGTATCTTCCAACAGAGGGTAACCGTCCCAGCCAAGGCTCGAAGCTCCCAACCGGTCTTCCGGCATGTGTGGTAGTGTAGTGCATGTTCTCTGTTTCGAGTAGTTCCTAGTCTTAAAGAAACAACTAACCAAAGAAAAAAAGTTTACAAGGAAGCAATTCAAAGAAGAAGATTTAGATTCCAACCGTGACGTTCCATTGCATGATTTTTCATCAGAGTACGAGAAATATTAATTCATTTACTGGGAAATAAAGTTATGATGAGCTCATCTAATGTCTCCTGGTAAAATGTATCAAATGCTGCTGTTGATGTGATGAACTGTTTGCATATATCGAACAAAATAAGTGGAAATTTGTTCGTGTGTTCTGTGTACAATTAGAGACTGGTGATAAATGTTGAAAAGTATATTTTTGTGTTATCTATTATTGGTGATAGTCTATTAAAATAACAATGCAAGTTATGTTCTAGTCATTTAATTCTCCATATTTATTCACATCCCAGAATTAGGGATCCAATTATACCGGAAATGAGGAGCCCTAATTTGTAGAGTAAAAATGTTCCCCCTATAATGGTTTATACCAGTACGCCTGTAAGAGATCGTGTAACTTTAATAATATAATTCACAATACGTAACAATCACAATACGAAATATACCTTCTTTCTTACTATTTCTAGTGCATCTTCTTCCTCACTTTACTCACTTTTAAAGAGATATCTGATATTAGGGCTTTTTCTCTCATTTTTAATTATTTCATTTCATTAAAAAAGTAAGTAAAACATTTATTTTGGTCTACAAGTGCGTAGAGCTACGTCAAGAAACAACCTCAACATTTGTGGCACGAATAAACGTAAACCCAATTAAGCTATAGGTAGCTGATAATTATCTTGCAGATAAATTTAAACTTTGAAGATTAAGACTAAATAAAATGATGAACGAATTTTTCAGTAACTCACAAAGAAGCAAATATAAACAATATTTTTGTTTTATGAAACCTGAAAATATTGGTTATTTATGTTTGTAATAGATTTCACTTGTATGATCATTTCTTGCAATCCTTTGAAATCAATGAATACTCCTATCTAAATATCATCTACTTTAAAACTCAGAAATATCTTAGATCCACTTTTCATAGGTCCAAGATCTCAAAATAAGGAATAAATGGACGGAATAGAACACGCCATCTTCAAAACTCAAGTTACTTCAGACTGTTGAGAAATTCTTGTACACTTCGTAATAATTTCTAACTGTTTATATACCACCTGCATTGAAAGATCTTGAAGAAAATGTTTTAAATTACGTCGATAACCGTACGTACATGATCTCGCAGTATGTGTTAGACTGTGGGCATGCCTCTTTAAAACCCAACTTACTTACTACGTAACTGTTTATATAAAATCTGTGAAAGTTATATTGAGCTATCTCTGTTAAATCATCCACATAATTATGCTTTTCCAATCTTGAATAGCTAACTTTCATGGTAATTCTTCTCACAACTCAAAGTACTTAACAGAATGTAGAAAACAAATGCAACATTTTTCCGTTAGCAACTGGTTCCTCGGGAATTTAAAAAGTTGTATAGCGTATCTGTTAATAATTATATTCGCGATTGTAGGGACTGCAATGGTAGGTCTGTGCAATGGCTGCCTCTACAGGTCCTTCTCGGGTTGGTTGGTAGTGAATCCGGGCGCGTCAACTAACGGGGTCATTAGTCTCGTAAGTGTAGTGCATGTTTTCCCCTCCGGCGATGGCGGTGATCTTCCCCGCTGGATGGTGAGTGGGCTATCGTCAGATATGGGATTTCCCTCAACGAAATATCTCCCACCAACGAGGCACCGCCCCAGCCGAGACAAACTGTAAGCTCCCGACCGGTCTCCCGGTATGTGTGGTAGTGCTGTGCATGTTAGAGTACATGTGCGTAAGGGATAAGGTAGGACAATACATGGGAAGGAATGATGGCGTGCGGTCCGTGGCTCGTTTGGTAGGGTACTGTTCTAGCATTCGCCTGGTGTTTATCGGAGAAACCACGGAAAACTACCAATCAGAGCAGCCGTCCATTAGAATTATCTTCCAGACAGCGGCTGAATTCGACCTAGCTGACAAGCTAGTGTCCAAAATCCTGCCACCGTTGGGAGTGGGACCCAAGGACCTCCCGGTCAGCGGCACTGCAGTGACATCAGTTGATGCCCTGAGCCACCTCCCGTGGTAGTTCCGCTCGGGTCAAGCCACAGTCTGTGTAGCTCGTAGCTCCTGGATGCGCGAGGCGTTAAACGCGTCAGGGAAGGGAGGGGGGACGATAGCTTCCGTTAGCGCAGGGAGTGGGCGGGGCGGGGCAGCCATCAGATAAGGAGAAGGCGCCGCGTCGAGGCACACGGAGCCCGCCACCGCAGACCTACAACCCGCTCCAGCAGCAGCTGCGGAGACGGGCTCGGCGGCGGGGGCGGGGGACGGCGGCAGTTTGCTTTAAAGCTAAGTCAACACTCGGGGGGATTGTGTGAAACCAGAACAAACTACTTAGTAGGGAAGAAGTTCGCGTGGATCGAGTCAACATATCGGCGGGGGCGGGGGCGGGGCGGGGCGGGGCGGGCGGGGGTGGAGCGAGAACAACACGGCGGCTCAGGGCGTAATTCGTCGCAGCGTTCTCGTTAATCGAGGCGACGGCTGCGCGCGGCAAACAGCGGGCCCGCCCCCGCCCTGTGTCCGCCCCGCCTTGTCTCCACCCCTGCCCCGCCCTGTCTCCGCCCCCGCTCACGCCTGCGCGCCGTGTGCAGGACGGCCCGCCTGCGGTCTGCGGGCCCCGCCGCCTTACGCCCCTCGCCCGAGCTTTCGGGGGAGGGCCGTGCCAACCCACGCGGCTCGTGTAAGCGATGTTTGCTCTCGGGCGTTTATTACTGACCAGGCGCGAGGTAAAATTGCGAGGGAAATAATGGGACTGGTCCGGTCGCTATGTCAACATATTAATCTTCCCTCCGAAAGTAATGTATTTATCGGCTAATTAAGCGTATTATTTTGTTAGCTAGGTGTAGAAGAGTAGCTAGGTGAATGAGAAATGATCAACCTGTGTGCGTATGCAACATCCGCATACGTATTATTCAATGTTCTTATAACGAATATGCACATGATATTATTTTGTTAATGTAATCGATCCGTAAACTATTACATGTAGGTACATAAAATTACTAAAATGAATTTTTATGTAATTATCTGACGAACTAATTTTAATTCATTATTGTAGTATCGCGCCCTATAATGTTGTTACTGGCAGTTACGCTTGATAGTATTAACTAGTGGCAAATTAGAATGGTAGAGAGGGAAGCAGGAAATGTGGTAAGGCCTGCCCCTAGCTCCCCACCCCCGTTCTCTTGGGCTTCTCGTTTGTTTTCTCGGAACCTCGCAAGCAGTTCTGCCATTCACGTGTGAAGTACTCATAAGCCTCCTTGTCAGTGTTTAATGCGACTAGCATTCCGTTGTGTTCACTTCTCAAGTTCTCGATATCGCGCTTGCAATTTACGATTCGATGCAGTTTTGCCAGGTAAAGCTTTCGTTTCATTTTCTTTTTATTGGCATTGAAATTACCTATATCAGTACTATTGTACTTTAACATATGTGTTTTGGGGGCTTAAATTTACCTTAAAAACTAACTTAATTCTAAAACTAACTACTCGGGATAAGGGAGCTCATGAAGCGCCTTACTTATTCTCCAACTCGATCTGCATGTTCAAGAATCCAGGCAAAGGTGTTCATAGAGTGACGGCCCGTGACAAACAGTCTTACCAACTCTGCGCAATGCGGTATATTTCAGTTCTATCGCAGTGGATAATCTCTGCAGAGGGCATGTCCAGTGGAAAAGCTACTTGGAATATATAGTGCTATAGTTGCGCCTTTTTAGAAATAATCTGTCTATCTCAAGAAGTTAACCACCACATAAAAATATCATGACTTTATCACACATGTTGTCACCAATGAATTATTTCCATTCTACATTATATAAATAAAGTATAAACTTTCATGGAAAAATTCAACGAAGCTACGACGTTACAAGCCGCTATAGTTAGAGGAATTATTATTTTTGAGGCTGCCATGGGAAAAAACTAGCAGTAAAAATATATTTTCCTTGATATTTCTTTTCTAAAAATCCACCTCTCCCCATATTTGTCTAAATACTCACATTCGTTCAAAAATGTTACACAATTTAAACATCGGACACAGAACTATATTTAAACTTCTTTCCTTCTTTCTTTGTAAAGTTAACAATGCTCCGAAATAAAGTGTATAACTATACTGCCTGTTCGCAAAATGCAGTGTTTTCAATGCGATTTCATTATAGCCACATAAATGACGTGTTTAATCCACGTCATCCTTTTAGTGACATTAATGCCAGTTACGTGCTACTTGGGCTGAGTGTCAACTCAACTCTCAGGGCATATAAATATTTTTTTGGGAATTAGCTAAATTGACACCTGATATATATTAATAATTACGTTTTCACAAAAATGGATGAAAAACCAAGTATCTTTCGGCCATGAGAGAGGAGTAGGTGGTTTTGTTACATTCCCAGGAACTCAGGAGATATTAAAAAGCAATGAATCAGTTTTGACTTTGACTGAAAAATGCAAATATTTGCTAATGTTAATCTTCAACTTCTCGTACTTCATGTCACGACAATATCCACATACTGTGTGTCACTGCTTACGACGTTACGACTTATGAAGAAGAAGGAAGCTGCCTCGATTTGCTGTCCAGTATCTCTTGAGCCCCGTTTCAAAAGAAGTCAATATTTTTGTGTTCTTAGTATATTGGGAGAGAGTTTGTACTGTACTGTATATAAACTGTGCTGCTTCCGCAGCATACCTACAAATTTTCACATACTCGCCTCACACAAATTTTCACACCTCACCAATAGCAATTTTGCTCCTGCATGCCAGTATTTTTTATTAATTTCGGTTTGTGTGAATTTTGATTCTTAAATGTTCTTTGTGAAATCAAAAATAGGTATTCTAAAAGCAGAAATATTCAGAAAAGAGTCTAAAAGTAAAGAGCTAAACATCACAACTTAAAACGTAGCAGGATAATATTATAGATACAAATTGCTCCCGTGTATAATGGGAAAAAACGCCGGCAGATCCTCAGGGTTCGGTCGCAAATACCATGCCAAAGGAGTAAAATCTAATTCAAAAAGAAATGTTTAGACTAAAGCCTGTGCAATATTTTTTGAGGCAAAGAAAAAGGAAAATATTTTTTTGATTTTGATTTAATTTTTCGTTTTATGTACTAAATAAATTGTAAGTTCCACACGACTTGACATATGGAGATTCATAGGCAGTGCCATGACTTTGCGAAGTATGTAGAGAGACAGATAATATATATTTTTCTTACATTCAACATATTTCACATACACATTCCATTTCCACATATTATTTTTATTATGATCAAAATAGTGTTTTTCCGTACTTACTGAACAATTTTCTGTCCATAGCCATACACAAACCATCGCCTACCACGTATATACAGTAGTATGTAGGATTCTAACCTGCTATCCTTCAAGCCGAGACAGCACCTGCTTTAGCGATCATAGCTACCGACAGTCACAGGGAGGGAGGAGGCAGTGTATGTGTATGTATACCTTCAGCTCTGCAGCTGCCTGGATTCTCGATTGATTGATTGATTGATTGATTTTTTCGTGTTTCCGGGCGCGTCAACTACTGTGGTCATTAGTCCCGTTAGTGTAGTGCATGTTCTTTTCTCGGGAGATGGCAGTGATCTTCCCCCGCTGGATGGCGAGATCCGGCGCCGACCTACCGTCGGCTAGTGGGGTTTCCCCCTAACCAAGACTCTCCCACCAGCGGGGCACCGCCCCCTTGTCCCGACAAGCTCTAAGCTCCCGACCGGTCTCCCGGAATATATGGTAGTGTAGTGCATGTTAGTGTAAGTGTGTGTGTGTGTAAGGGGAGAGGATAGGACAAGGAAGAGGAAGGACAGATCGCGCGCGGTCCGTGGCCCGTTTGGTAAGGTACTGCTCCGGCATTCGCCTGGCGTTGATCGGAGAAACCACGGAAAACTACCGATCAGAGCAGCCGGCCGCTAGAATTCTCCTCCAGACAGCGACTGAATTCGACCTAGCTGAAAAGCTAGTGTCGAAAATCCTGCCGCCATCAGGACTCGAATCTAGGACCTCCCGGTCAGAGGTGCTGCAGCGGCATCAGTTGATGCACTGAGCTACCGCTCCCGGTCTGGATTCTCGAAATTTTGCAGTACCTACGTCTAAAGGTTGAGCAATCATCGATCACAGAGATAACCTCGTGAGAGTGGGAGGGACGTTGGGAGTGTTGAGGTGCCGGTGGGGGCGGCGGGAGCAGTGAGAGTGCGGGCGTGAAGGGTGTCAGCGACAGCAATTAGGATGGGGCCAGCAGGATCGGAGCGTCGGAATTTGTGGGAGGGGCAAGGGGGGTGTCGGTGGCAAGGGCGTCGTTGGCGTCGCAGTGGTGAAGGTGTCGCGGTGGTGGGGGAGCGATGGTCAGAGGGGAACGGCGACACGGACGGCGGAATGGTAAGGCGTCGGTGACAGTTTCGTGTCCTGATTGACATAGAGAATGAGATGCGCAGTTGCAACGAACATGGAGAAAATGTGAGATGAAACAGTCTGAGAAGCCTGCTCAATTTTCTATATTACACCATAGATTACTCTTGGTTTAGACGGGGTTGAGATCTTGATCATTCAAAGTAGAAAGCAAGTACAATGAGCAAAATTATGGGTTTCCGTAAAAGTACTGAAAAAAAATAAACGCAACCCGATTCACACTCTAGTTATGCAGAAAAATCTACCAGATAGGAAAGAGAGAAAAATAAATTAACAGTACTTTGCAAAGACATCAATGATCCAGAATTTGCAAGGATGTCACTAATTGTTTACAACATGGTAAAAAATCAACGTCTAAAATGAATTTGTACATTATTAGTCGTTTAGAATGTATTTAAGTAATAAATATAAAGTATTGTAATGCTAAATAGAGAAAAGTAGTGCATTGAAACAGAAAAAGTCTACGCCCTCGTAATGAAAAAGTGAATAAATATTGATCCAATATGTAGTAAATTACTTCGTCTAAGACGTTGTATAGTCAGACTTCAGGGACCTCCGAATGGAAATATAAAATACTACTATTAACAATGTAGTGCTGAATATTATAACTAGTGATTTAGGCAAAAATAATGACGAATATTACAGCAACTATGAATGTTCCTTTCCCTATTAAAAACAGGAAGACAGAAGAAAAAATACGAAGCATTTATCTAGGATTGTGTGTGTGTAGATGGAATTATTACAATTATTTATTGTTTGTTAACACACACGGATAACACACCAAAGCTAGAGTTTCACGTTGCATAATACATCATGTAATCCAGAAAATTTACGATGATAGTTACGATTCTGATGATAAATGGGGGTGAAGGTTCAACCAGAATGCGATAAAATGAATGTATCATGTGGAGGCACAGACGAAAAGTAAATATTCATTTGGTTATCTGAATTTCTAATAAAATTTTACCTCATTAATATGGTGGTCAATTTTATCGCTTGCACGTTACAATTCGTATTACTTGCTAATGCATTATGGAAATTTTAGGCTGTAATAAATTAAATATTTTCAACCTACAACACTGTAAATACATGACCCTTAGTGTCTCCAAAAAATAAAGCAATTATTAATTGCTTTGATTAATTCGGTGATGGGAGTAGAGATATTGTGCTAATCCATAATGAGTATTAACCCTAGAACATTAAGCATATTTATAGGTTCTTTATTACTAACCACGACTCAAATGGACTCACTCAATGTAAAATAAGAGTAAATAATAAATGTTTGCTTTGGTTTTCCTTCCTTTTCATAGAATAACATGTAATGGAGTGGATGAACCAATAATTGGTGTTTTATAAAAATTACAAATATATTTTTAGCTAAGAAAAATTTCATCAAGCAGTTACATATTTCCTCATCCATCGTCTAGCCATCTTTACAAAAAACAAACATAACATGAGCTAAAAAATATTATATTCAATGTGTAATTGTCAAAACAGGACAAGAAAAAGATTCCTTCTTTCACAAACGATGAGAAAGATCGACGCACACGAAAATAGTTTCTTATTACCAATCATGAGTAATTTCGGCTCGCTGACATTTGAAGATAATGACGCCACACAAACTTGGCAGAAGTCAGAGACACAACCTAGATAGGTTCCAGGAGGTGTTTAACAGTGGAACCTTAAGTGACTGGTCAGAGAGTGTGTCTATTTTTAATCAAGTGCAAAATCATTTAATCTTCGCGCAAGTACAAACAATATGTTCATAAAGTTTTATGGCAATCGGATGAACGGTACAGCAGTTCATTAACCATAAACATTAATTTTTATATTTAACATAATTGAATTGCTTATTTAAAGTTTAGTCAAACTGAAGAATTGAGAGTAGTCCCATGCAGCGCTTTAACTCAAGAAAAAATCAAATATTATCATTGCTTTTTTTAACGGCAAACAAAGGGATAATGAACTAAACATATAGTTTGTGCACCCTGATTCGAATCTGGTGCCTTAGCTTACAACTCTAACGCTCATTCCACAAGCAATGATAGCTACATAGAGAAAATAGGGCGCACAGGGAAAACAAAGAAACAATCTTAAACAGTTATTCAAAAAGAATAGTAAAACCGAGCAGTTAGGTAACCAGTAGTAGGTGATATACCGCAAATGTTATGACTGGACTTTCGTACTCAATCGACCGAGTCAGCGCAGAGCAGGTGGTTCAGATGCAGCGGAGAGGGCAAAGAGCAGGAGGCTGGAAGTGCGGGGGGGGGGGCGAACGGAAGCGGTGCCAAGGAAAGGGGCGGGGCTGCTGAAGCTCCATTCGCAACGTGAGGGGGAAAGAGGTGGCGACCGCAAACAGTAGTCCCAGCAGAGGCGATTCGCAGAATTCTGCTCAGGTCGTTCGCAATTCCGCGTTTCCGGAAGGCTTACTCGCCCTTCACATCGCGAGGGTGAGAGGGAAGGGAAACCTGACGCGAGGGTTGGCGAGGAATGAGGTGGAGCGGTGAATAGGCAGCCCCGGCAAGGAGGTTGTGCGAGACGAGGAAACGAGTGGAGCGGAGGAGCAAGGACGAGTAAGGAAGATGAGAAGATGTGAGCGGAGCGAGGAGCATGAGTGAGTCGAAAGAAGCTTAGCGGGACGTGGATGAGCGTAGCTGGGTCTCAATGAACGTAACAGGGAGTGCACTATCGATTGATTGATTTTTTCGTGTTTCCGGGCACGTCAACTGCTTCGGTCATTAGTCCCGTTAGTGTGGTGCATTTTTTTCTCGGGAGATGGCGGTGATCTTCCCCCGCTGGATGGCGAGATTCGGCGCCGACCTACCGTCGGCTAGTGGGGTTTCCCCCTAACCAGGACTCTCCCACCAGCGGGGCACCGCCCCACTCGGGACAAGCTCTAAGCTCCCGACCGGTCTCCCGGAATATGTGGTAGTGTAGTGCATGTTAGTGTAAGTGTGTGTGTAAGGGGAGAGGATAGGACAAGGAATAGGACACGGATCGCGCGCGGCCCGTGGCCCGTTTGGTAGGATACTGCTCCGGCATTCGCCTGGTGTTGATCGGAGAAACCACGGAAAACTACCGATCAGAGCAGCCGGCCACTAGAATTCTCCTCCAGGCAGCGACTGAATTCGATCCAGCTGAAAAGCTAGTGTCGAAAATCCTGCCGCCGTCAGGACTGGAACCTAGGACCTCCCGGTGGGAGGCGCTGCAGTGACATCAGTTGATGCACTGAGCTACTGCTCCCGGTACGTGGACTATCGATGTGGGGCCGGAAGAAATGGGTAGGACCGTAGGGGGCGTGGCGGGCTGGGACAATGCGAGTTAAGGAGCGGTTCAGTCGTGAAAGTACACGGTAGGGCTAGGAAGCACGACCCAGCAAAACGATCGATCCATTGTTAGGAGTGTACGAAAGATACATGTGATGGAGAAGGAATAGGTTGGGATTGGTGGGAAGGATCTAGCAGATATATGTCAAGGCATGAAGAGTGATGCATGTGGAGGACTTTAAAGCGGTAGACTTTAAAACTGCGGGTGAAGCGCGAAGAAACCGCCCGTTCTGGAGCGCGTAGACGAGCGAGACGGCGACGATGACAGGACGGTGATACCACGGGAAACAGTGACATAAAAGAGCAATGAACCTGGAAAAGCGAGGCAAGGCGGATTGCAACGAGTGGGTACGTCGATGGCAATAGCGAGCGAGGCTGGAAACAAGAGTCCAACTCTTGTTTGATTCACTGATTGATGTATTCGAGAACGTCAACTATTATGATCACTAGTCACGTAAACTATGAGATTTCTTTTAATCCGGGAGGTACCAACGTTCCTCTCTCTCTCTTTAACCTGACAAGACGCCGATATACACGTCGAGTAGAGGGTTTTCCCTAATAAGATATCTCGCACCAGCGAGGCACTACCCCAGTCGGGAAAGAGGAAGGAAATATAACGCGCGGTCCATGGTCCTTTTGTTAGGGTAGTTTCCCGGCATTCGCCTTGTATTGATCGAAGAAACTACGAAAAACATCCGTCCAGAGCAGCTCCCCTAGGTAGTGAGTTCTCCTCTAGACAGTGACTGATTTCGACTTCCACAACTAGCTAGTGTGGAAGATCTGTTAACGTTCGGACTTGAACCGTAGGGCGAGCAGGCGGGCGGGTGAGCAGGCGGGCGGGCGAGCAGGCGGGCGAGCAGGCGGGCGGGCAGAGCAGGCGAGGCGGAGCAAACAGGCAGGCGGAGCGAGCAGGCGGGCGGGCAGGAAGCAGAGGCGGGCGGACGAGCAGGTGGACGGGCGAGCAGGCGGGCGGGCTGACGAGCAGACGCGGGCAGGCGAGCAGGCGGGCAGGCGGGCGAGCAGGCGGGCCCGGGCGAGTAGGTGGGCGGGCGAGAGCGAGCAGGCAGGCCCAGGCAAGCAGGCGGGCGGGCGAGCAGGCGGGCGGACGAGCAGGCGGGCGGGCGAGCGAGCAGGCGGGCGAGCGAGCAGGCGGGCGGGCGAGCAGGCGGGCGGGCGGGCGAGCGAGCAGGCGGGCGGGCGAGCAGGCAAGCGGGGGCGGGTGGACGGGCGGGCGGGCGAACGAGTGCAGGAGCTAGATGGTGGCAGGGCGGGGTGGGGCGGGAGCGCGGGCGCGCGGCGCGATGGTTTTGTTTCCCAGCCTCCGCCCCCGCCCTCTCGGTTCCGCCTGCGCGGCCACGCGGCGCGGCGTGGCGTGGCACCGGGGCGGGCGGGGCGAGGGCAGGGACGGGGAGGGCCTTGCCGCCGCGTTTGTATAACAAAACGCTTTCCGCGCAGCGAGCTGAGGCGACGGGTACAGTCGCGGCAGACCGAAGCCAGGCGTTCCCGGGCGTAGGACCAGGCCGGCTCAACCTAGTCCACATTCAGGCGAGAAGTGGACCTGGGAAGACCGGGTACCATAGTGTATCGCGCCCTCTCACTCTCCTCCTCGCTTCTAATATTACACGAAGAGCAGTTTTCTTCTCGCGAGATTCTTTTCGTAGCTTTGATTATTCTTTTTTGGTTAAGGGTATATTTGGAAAGAATTAACTTCGGTCAACAACATTACCTATTTTACTGAAACAATGACTTTATGATATTGCTAATAATTTAATTTTAATGTATTGGATTTTTCTTTTTCACTACAGAGTAGAGAGGAAGCTATGTGACTCTATGCGAAAAAACGGTGAATTTTCGGCAGAAATACTCTTATTACACAGCCTTGGAGAAGAAAAGAGTATACATCCTGTTGCTACATTTAGAAGAAAAAATCATCTAAGACGTGGTGTTACCAGAATCTGTTTTGTGGGTCCTTGATGCCGAAAAATAAAATGACGGCAAAACCTCTGTTCGTCTATCTGTCAGTCTGTGAACAACGCAAGCGGGTAAATCGTTCAGACAATTATTCCAAAATTTTCAAAAAAATACCTCCATCGTTTTTATTAAATTTTGTTGTTCCATAGTGCAAACCATCGCTTAAGAGAATGGTGCATGTCTCATGTTTGTTGAAAACTCTATTTTTTTGAAAATTGCAAAAGTTGAAACTTTTTTCGGAGTCATTCTACTATTAAAATTTTAATTGATTTTTTTCGTGTTTCCGGGCGCGTCAACTGCTTTGGTCATTAGTTCCGTTAGTGTAGTGCATGTTTTTCCTCGGGAGATGGCGGTGATCTTACCCCGCTGGATGGCGGGATCCGGCGCCGGCCTACCGTCGGCTAGCGGGCTTTCCCCCTAACAAGGACACTCTCACCAGCGGGGCACCGCCCCAGTCGGGACAATCTCTAAGCTTCCGACCGGTCTCCCGGAGCATGTGGTAGTGTAGTGCATGTCAGTGTAAGTGTGTGAGTGTCTAAGGGGAGAGAATAAGACAAGGAAGAGGAAGGACAGATCGCGCGCGGTTCGTGTCCCGTTTGTTAGGGTACTGCTCCGGCATTCGCCTGGTGTTGATCGGAGAAACCACAGAAACTACCGATCAGAGCAGCCGGCCGCTAGAATTCTCCTCCTGACAGCGACTGAATTCGACCTAGCAGAAAAGCTAGTATCGAAAATCCTGCCGCCGTCAGGACCTCCCGGTACTAAACTTTTAAAGATAGAGATGTTTCTCTTAATGAAATCTATTTCTTTAAGATAGATTTTCAAATAAGGTCATGCACAATTTTTCGAAAAATTGGTTATTTTTCGCGCAATTTTGCTTGAAACTACGGTCGAGCAAATAAGCATTGTTTTAGTGCCTCTAGTTCAAGTAGAAAAGAGAGATTTCGCTTATTGATTCTTATTTAATTCTAGAAAGCACAAACAATCAGCATAAATATATTTGCGCTGGAATTGTGGGAACGAAGTCTACTTAACACACACAATTATTAACTCTGCATTGTGAGACAACAGGTGTTTGAACGAGGTTTGCAAAGAGAAAATAAACCTATCTGATACGGAGTTCTGAGAGTGAATTACGCATATATTATCATCTTGTAGTAGTTACGGCTTCGGAAGCACATTCAAACCACCAGATGTAATGAAAGTTGAAAGCTAAAGAAGAAAACGGAACCGTCCTAGTTTATATTCAGGCAAAAAGTATCTATCATTATCATCACCATCATCAGATATTTGACGTCGACATAACCTTTCGGGTATCTGTGGACGCTTTTTGTCCTTAATGTAAATATTCCACTGCCCGTTTACTCATCAGAGAGCGTTAAGCCTAGCCGAGGCTACTGCTGGTGGTTCGTGAGTGCGTGACGGTATACTTCTATTTTTGAAAGTGACCGATGACAAGTCTTTGCTATACCTTCTGCTTTATAAAATAAATATTTTTAGATTATTGGCAACCGACCTTCTCAATGAGCACGTGGCTTCAGAAATGTGATTACCACTGTAAAAAGATTCACTTTAGAACATAGAAGGTGTAACAAAAACTTAATGTCCCGGGACACTTAAAAAAGGTCGAAGAATGCGTGGAGAATTGAGTCGACTGACGATAGGTGGCCACGGAGAAAGGTCATGAGGGAGTTTGATTGATTGATTGATTGATTGATTGTTTCATGTTTCCGGGCACGTCAACTACTTCGGTCATTAGTCCCGTTAGTGTAGTGCATGCTTTTTTCTCGGGAGATGGCGGTGATATTCCCCGCTGGATGGTGAGATCCGGCGCCGACCTACCGTCGGCTAGTGGGGTTTCCCCCTAACCAGGACTCTCCCACCAGCAGGGCACCGCCCCAGCCAGGACAAGCTCTAAGCTCCCGACCGGTCTCCCGAAATATGTGGTAGTGTAGTGCATGTTAGTGTAAGTGTGTGTGTGTGTGTGTGTGTAAGGGGGAGAGGATAGGACAAGGAAGAGGAAGGACAGATCGCGCGCGGTCCGTGGCCCGTTTGGTAGGGTATTGCTCCGGCATTCGCCTGGGATTAATCGGAGAAACCACGGAAAACTACCGATCAGAGCAGCCGGCCGCTAGAATCATGAGGGAGAATGTTACGGCTTGAGGAAGCGTGGTGTGTCGGTGAAGAAAAATTGAGGTGGCAGAAAGGATTGAGACAACCCATAGATGTGCAATTTCTGTCAAACACAGATAAAATACCTTTAGAAATGTATAAAATAATGTAAATATTTTTTAAACCAATAAGTTTAAAATACGAAATTTTAACACATTTTCAATTCAAAATTATTTTTATTTGAAACTGTAAAATCTTTAGAACCATAATTGATCGCAGATAATTTATTGGGAGTTTATTTTATTTTTGTGTGACATCCGATCTCGAGCTCTCTCTATGGATAAGTGTTTTCTTGTATCAGTATTAAAAAATATTACATATTCTGATTCTTATTTGTAAGCATTTGAAAAATATTGTCTATGTGAACTCTTTCTGGATCATTCACTTTATAGATAGGCTGAAATGTACGAGGTTCGTGTCAAGAACATAACATGTTAATATTATACACTATTAAATTGTAGATAAAGCTTTCTCACAGAACTGAACACATTTAAAAGGATATTAGTGTACTACATTTGTGAGTAAACATTATTGGCACTATGAGAAGCTAGAAGGACTTCAGTTTTATTAACCTGAATGGCTTAGGGATATTACAATAACTATTATTTTAATAACTAGTTCATACTGTCGATAAGTAGTTTTCCTCATATTTGGGCCGATTTACGAACCAGTCGTATTCCACATGCATCTGTGACCGGTTGTCCCAGACAAAGGTTAGTCAAAAATATGCTCGTCCGTACGAATTGTCCAGTCGCACTCACATTCATAAACTTGTGTTTTCTTGTATCAGTATTAAAAAAATATTACATATTCTGATTCTTATTTGTAAGCATTTGAAAAATATTGTCTATGTGAACTCTTTCTGGATCATTCACTTTATAGATAGGCTGAAATGTACGAGGTTCGTGTCAAGAACATAACATGTTAATATTATACACTATTAAATTGTAGATAAAGCTTTCTCACAGAACTGAACACATTTAAAAGGATATTAGTGTACTACATTTGTGAGTAAACATTATTGGCACTATGAGAAGCTAGAAGGACTTCAGTTTTATTAACCTGAATGGCTTAGGGATATTACAATAACTATTATTTTAATAACTAGTTCATACTGTCGATAAGTAGTTTCCCTCATATTTGGGCCGATTTACGAACCAGTCGTATTCCACATGCATCTGTGACCGGTTGTCCCAGACAAAGGTTAGTCAAAAATATGCTCGTCCGTACGAATTGTCCAGTCGCACTCACATTCATAAACTTTTGGCGTATAATAAATTATAGGAAACGTAATAACGATGTAACACGAAGTGTAATAAGTTTTAACAATTAATAAAATAAAGTAAAACACCAGGAACTGCTTCCTATTGATGTTATTGAATTTTTAAGATAATGTAATTTCTAATATGATGACGTCTATATGATGTTGAATTGTAATAAATCTCTTTCCCTCCCTTCTCTCTCCATCTTGCATTACTGGTTCCTCCTGGCCTCCTCGGCGTCGCCCACCAATAATGAAGCTGGGTTCCCATGATTGGGAATTGCATTTACCTGAAGCGCCATCTTTTGCTGCAGCGCCTTCTAGTGGTGTTACAAAAAATGAACAGCATAAAAACCTCCATGAAAACGTATAGATGTGCCAACTTTCATGGAGATCGGTTGCACGGCCCTATGCTTCCTCTGTGATTCTACCGCACCGCTGCTGGCCTCTGGCGGAATATATTAGGAACCCGTCTCTTAGCGACAGGTGAAAAATAACGACCGTGGTGCATCTACCAGCATATTATTTAAATTATTTATTTTCCGCATTTGTGTTGTATTAACCTTTAGCAAACTTTGCAAGGACACTGCGTCAAATCCTGAAGAAAAACCTGTAAATATTTCGTATCAATACATACACTCGTTTTTGTGGAATCGATGTCGATTACATGTCGTTGAATTCACTTTTATTAGTATAGATTTGACATTGGAAAATATTACGGCAGGCGGGAGAACAGAATTTGCATCGATGAGATGAAATCACGAAATAAGACATGGCGGACATTTCCACCGGAATTCTACCGGGATGTCTTCAATGCGCGCGAAAATATAAGTTACGAACTTTAATTTGACCTGTACAAAGAGGGTAAATCTTTTACAAAAGAAAAATAGAAAGACCAATATAGTGAGCTAATTAAGTATTGTAATATTAAATAGTTAATATTTTTTATTTATTTTCTTGGAACAAGGCATATAATATGTAGTCAGTTGCTATCAATTGAAAAGCAAATTAACAGAACTTCCGTAAATCGCTGGTCTCTACAGACAGCACGTACGCATACAGCATGATAGGGTCCAGCGTGTTGTATGTGGATACCCACAAACAAGATGGTAATAAAATCAACCTAATAAATATTTCAGTATAAAGTAAACCTCTGAGCAGAGCAGGGCAAATTAATTACGAAAATTGTTATAGAAAATTATCAAGTGAGTTTCAATGGCATGACAAAATGAAAAATAATAATTGAATATTAATAGAGTCAGTATTGGAAAATTACAATATTAAAGAATAGCAGGAAACAATTTTAATAAATTATGAGTTAACATATCGTTCCCTCATAATCTATCTTTTCTGAATTAATCAACAAAAAGTGTTATTCTGATGCCGACCAAACTGACTCACACCACTACAAAATTTCAAGTGTTGTGAGTTCGAAACCAGCGTAAACATATTTTTTCGTCTTGTATTTATAGTACTAGAAGTCGAAGGCAAACCATCAAGTGCAATACAAAAATGTTACACTCCCGTCATTTGATTATTGCTGATGAAAACCAGAATTAATTTTGAGTATATTAGAGATAAAACACTAGAGAAAGATTCTTATAATCACAGGGAGAGATAGTTGTTTAACATGTATGACAGGACCTGTTGATAAATTTCGCGCATTGCTGTAGCGACATTAATCTTCCTAGGTCAAGGGATATTAACTGCCCCACTCGGGCCCGAACTGCAATCGAATTCGGCAAATTCAACTTGAACAAAGAAGAATGATAGCAGGACCGGCGGAATCGTTCTGTAGGGGGGTGGGAATGGTCAGTTTCTCCCCCTCTTCTGTCAGGTTCCCATTGAAGTCCGTTCCCTATAGGTGCGGTAGACTATGTTATTGCGATTCCAAAACTAAAGCTTTGTAGACAGGGAAATTGTAGCTTCGAGTCTCTTCTGTATGAGAATTTCTGAAGGGAAGTAAGTTTATTTAATTGTAAGTCCGTTATTACATATATAAATTAAATTACAGGATACTATGTGGCTACAAAGATGGCTTTTAAGCAATAAAAAATACTTCATAATAAGATATTCGAACATTTAGAATTGTGTTATTAACCTCACCTGGTTCTCCTTGTCAGCATCGAAAAATATTTCTAAACTTTTTTTTCAGGCGTGAACGTCACATGATTGATTGATTGTTAATGATTCCGAGCGCGTTAACTACTGAGGTCATTAGTCTTGTATGTGTAGGGCATATTTTCCTCGGGAGATGGCGTTGATGGATGCGAGATCCAGCGCTGACCTATCGTCGACTAGCGGTGGCTTCCCCAATCAGCTATCTCCCTTCAGCGGGGCACCGCCACAACCGGGACAAGCTCTAAGTTCCCGCCCGGTCTCCCGGCATGTGTGGTAGTATAGTGCATGTAAGTGTAAATGTGTGTGTGTGTGGGTTGAGGATAGGACAAGGAAGAGGAAGGAAAGATCGCGCTCGGTCTATGGCCCGTTTGTTAAGGTACTGCTCCGGCATTCGCCTGGTGTTGATCGGAGAAACCACGGGAAACTACCGATCAGAGCAGCCGAGCGCTAGAATTCTCCTCCAGACAGCGACTGAATTCGACTTAGCTGTGTAGCTAGTGTCGAAAATCCTGCCGCCCGTCGTGACTCGAACATAGGTCCTCCCGGTCAGAGGCACTGTAGTGACATCAGTTGATGCATTGAGCCACCTCTTCCAGTAAGTGAACGTTACGAATTCTGGAAAGTAATACAGCTAATCGTCAGAAACCTCGCCCCTGCGCTTACTTCTCGTACCACCCCATTCCCATTTACTTTTTAATGTGCACATTTATTGTTCCATTTGCTTAATCCCTTAAGTATTTACATAAAATTAGATTTTGGAACGAGCTCTTTGCTTGAGAATTCTTTTAAATATTCTGATTCAAATTGTCCTTTCACTTCTAAATGTAAGCATACATGATGCTAGATGTAAGGACTGGTCTGGGGTCATTTCAGTGAGTGGGCTGGGCCACGGCGGGGCGTGGAGAGAGAGGGCGAGAACACCGGGACAGAGCGGGGAATTCTTGGTGTGGATTCGTTCTAAATATCCGTCATTTGCTTTCCTATCTAATACCTGGTTGTAATAAGAAAATACCTAAGCAAAGAATGGTACATCAGATAGTCATCTGATTTCATTTTACAGTCGTTCTCCACCTAAGGCTAATTAGTAGACTACGACTGATGATTTTGTATCTTTTTTCTCGTTCTTAAAAAACACTTCTTCTTTGGTACTAGCATATTTCACAGTGTTTTGAGATGTTTGACATTTATTTGTTGGGACATTTTTTGTCAGTTTTTGGTTGAAAAGGCATTTTTTTTGCATTTTTTAGTCTTTAGGTCATTGTTTGGTCATTTTTTACTTTATCCAATAGTTTTACTTTCTTTTTTAGTACTTACTTGCAACTCTAAATAGAAAAATGCTGCTGTCGCAGCCATAACCATTATCGCGTAAAACTAACTAGATTCTGTCAACGCGGTGTCCATGGCTTTCAACGGTATGAGGGCAGAGGAAATGGAGAGGACCCTAAACTCGTATCTTTGGAATTGATGTCTTTGGTGTAGCCAGTTCTGTGAACTGATTATTGTTTCGTAAGCAAAGTCAACGCGTCCGTCGGGTAAATTATTGGCTTAACCAAAGAAAGAAACATTTTGCAGTGTCAAAGTCACGAAGTGGATATGTTTTAGGTCATTTTTAGGACATTTTACGGCATTTTTGAAGAATTGTTCGGGGGAACAAATGCACTCCTTTTAGGGCCCTTTTATGTAGTTTTTAGGTCATCAAAATCCTAGCCCTACTAATTAGTCTCATTACCCGTTGCACCCTTTCTAGCATTTGGGCACACCTCACACACGCACCGAATCCTTCTCCCATTCAATTGGCGTGGCTGGCGTACACCTGTCGTTGGAAATTCCTCCCGCCGGACATATCGCGTCTACTCTGCTCGGCATCTTGGTGGCAGCGTTAATTATTGGCGACCGGCCTCTGACCTTTCCGCGATAATTCGACGCGACAGCCCAACCTCCCCGGGCCAGCGGAATGGAAAACTTCAACGAAAACTAGGAGCGCTACATGAGCAGCCGTGTATTTGTGAACTTACCTTAGGCGAGCTGTAGGTGTACATTGTTTTGATGTAACGAAAAGTAAAAAGTGAGGGGAAAATAGCAAACTTTCCTGACTATTTTTGAAATTTATGAAAACTAAAAATCGGGAGCGGTATCTCAGTGTATCAACTGATGTCACTGCAGCGCCTCTGACCGGGTGGTCCCAGGTTTGAGTCCTGACGGTGACAGGATATTCGACACCAAAGTCGAATTCAGTCGCTGTCTGGAGGAGAATTCTTGCGTCCGGCTGCTCTGATCGGTAGTTTTCCGTGGTTTCTCCGATATACACCAGGCGAATGCCGGAGCAGAATCCTAACAAACGGGCCACAGACCGCGCGCGATCTTTCCTTTCTCTTCCTTGTCCTATCCTCACCCCTCACACACACTTACACTAACAGGCACTACACCAACACACATGTTGGGAGACCGGTCGCGGGCTTAGAGCTTGTCTCGGCTGGGGCGGTGCCCAGCTGGTGGGAGATACCTGGTTGAGAGAAACGTCGCTAGCCAACGGTAGGTCGGCGCCGGTCAGCGGGGGGAAATCCCTACCATCTTCCGCGAAAAGCATGTACTACACTTACGGGACTAATGACCAAAGCTGTTGACGCGCCCGGAATCTCCAACCAACCAACCAAAAACTAAAAATTGTCAAATGAATAAAAAAAATAGATTCCATGGCTTTCTACCCTACAGCGCGACGTAAAAAAGGAAGTATTTTGAAGTTTGTATTTATGAGCAATTTTATTCTGCTCTATATAGTGAATGATCCGAGAAGTGCCCGAGGTATCCTCGCATAATTTTCGATCTTCCAAGTGACACTGTGTATATACGGCCGAGTATAAACCACAAAAAATACTATTATTACAATATTTTAATATATGAGTTGCAAGATGTCTATATTTACAGGAGATTAGTGTAATACCGACGTATCATCAGTGTTAAGTAACCATATAATGATCATTTTACTTCGAGTTTTGTTGTTGTATCAGAAACAATAAAGATAAATGATATCGCTGTTCAGAAAGACTGAAGATACAGACCCGGTGACTGGCGGAAATTACCATTTTTAGGTCCACAGAGAATGAGTTTCAATATTTCTACTGTAATGAAGCATTTACAAGCATTTTATGGGTATGCTAATAATTTTTAGTATTGTAATACCTCAATTCCCTATAGTGTAAAAGGTTTCTGTATATTCGCCTGAATTTTTGTTAATTTCTCAAAAGATATTTTGTTTAAACATGTTGGTTAAGTTCCTAATTAACCAAGTTTTCTAAAGATATTTATACGCAATTGAACAAATGATAACTAATAATGATAGGTAATAATACACGAGTGTGTAATTACGATACGAGTGAGTATGGTAAACTTCTCATATGCATTGCATAGAGTTTCATATGGTACGTTTGCTACGATTTTTATGAGTTAAGCTTTTACATTGGATCGTTTCGTGGCAGTTGACATGTAGGACTCTGCCAAAGCACCTAACCCTACTCTCACATGCTGCCGCAGGTGTTGGCTGTGGTTACCAGTCCGGCTGCGAGGGAGTACTGCGCTAGTGAAATAGGATCAAAGTGAAATTACAATCCAATTTATTTTAAATAATATTCGAAGAAAAAATTAGAAATAATAAAATAAATTAAAACTGAAAAGCATAATATAATATTAAATGCTATATTAATGTGCACAATTAAAAGAAACACTTATTAGAACGATCTCAATGAATGATTAATTGGTTTGTAAACTTCTCTGTGATTGGTCAAGTTGTTGCGTGAGAGGCAACAAAAACACAACGTAAGAATTTTTTAAATGCTTAGTGGCGTATGTTTCCAAAACAGCCGAAAGGCATATTACTTTAAAAAGGAAAAAATTGGTAACAAGCGATAAGGAAAAAATCAACAATAATATACAAGAATAGCAGAGTTCCTATTGGCCAGTGAAGTAAAATTAGTCACAAAGAGCAACACTTGTTGGATAGGGAAACATCGTTAACAATGAAGCTACACCTTGAACTATCCTCAAGAGATTCAGGGAAGTCAATTCAATTCCATTTCAGGTGATTCGTTCCCTTTTATCCGCGCCGAGGGACGTCGTTGAAATGAAATATTCACCCGTCATTTCCGAGAGGCTTTGCAGCCGGTAAGCTGCGCAATAAATCAAGCGAAATACAAAAACCAGTCGCTCGAAATATCATGGCGAAACGTCGCATTACCGAGTCGGCGGAAGGAATCGACTCCGCGACCCGTTCGTATAATGCGCGCGCGTGGATTCGGTACTACGTGCGCGAATCGGCTGGGGGAATCAAACCGGAAATTTATAGAGCAAGAGGGGGAGGGGGACGAGGCAGGGAGGGGGTTAAAGAGGGCGGGGGGAAAGCGCGAAAAAAGCGCCCGCGGGCTGGCTGCCGCTACGACCCCCCTTGCACCCCCCAGTCCCCCCCTCGCACCGTATCGACAATGCGTGAAAAATGAGCGAGTTCAAAGAGGGATGTATTTGTTAAATGGAGACACTTCATCTCGCAGTTAGGAGCCAATTTACAAAACAAAATAGCGTGTGCGCGCGGCCAGCGGGTCGTTTGGCGCGTTGAGTGAGCCTAGGGGCGGGGGAGGCGGCGCAGATTGCGGCAGCGCCGGCGGGGGAGGGGCAGCGGGGGCGGCGGTGGTGGCAGGAGTGGCGGCGGGGGTGACGGAGGCGGAGGGGTGGCGGGAGGGTAGGGATGGCGGGGCGGCGGGGGTGGCGGGGCGACGGAGGTGGCGGGTGCGTAGTGATGGCGGTGCGGCGGGGGTGGTGGGTACGGGGGGCGGGGGCGGCGGAGTGGCGGGGGTGGTGGGGGGGGACGGACGCTTACTGCGAGCCAATCGATTGCTGCAATTCGTCCTGATTCCTATCGTTTAGAATTTCTACGGTTTCGGGGAAACCCGCGCCGGTCCCTGTTCTCTTGCAATTACATAAACTAAATTGGGAAGGAGATAAAGGGAATTTAGTTACACTATAACCCTTAAGTTTAATAAGAGTACTTGTAAAATTAAAAAGAGCGTTTCATGGAAATCCTGTGCTTCGGACCTGATTTGACTCTGCCTCCTCGAATAATTATCGTATCGTATCGTATAAATATATTTCGTATAATAGGATATATTAATTAATTTATTTGTTTACTTAACGTCGAAAAGAGTTAAAAACTGTGTGTGATGTGCAATGGGGAGAAGTGCATTTTGTGCATGATTTCTTAATTCTGGTATCCTGAGCCTAAGCTACATACTAGTTGTATTCTGAATACAGAAGGAAGTGAGTTTTTTTTTCAAGAATTGATAAGAAAATGTTCGTTTCGGGGAATGAAAACTATTTGGAAGGGAAAATCAGCTATATATTTCAAATTTTATCCCTCATCGTGCTGGTCGTGAAGGAATCGACTTCCTGTCACGACATGTGGAGAACAATAATTTAAACAATAAACTCTAGAAGATGAGCACAAATAGTGAAGCTACATTTACATTCAGTAGCAAATCAACGTGCCATCACAGCATTCGCTCAAAGAATCAAGGAAACTGAACGAAAAAACTGATGGATATGGGAGTCATTGGCCCAGAAGCTGAAGTACACAATACACATTTCAAAAAATATTTTCAACTGAAAACACTTTTTAATTTCGTCAAGGATATTGAATCAATATTTTTCTAACGTAAGTACAAATTCACTCATATGAAGAACCTTTATGCCATTCCTTTTCTCTATAATAATAGTCTGCAAGATAAAAGTTTGAATTTCGGAAAATGCTAGGTTCATTAGGATATAACAATGTTCTGGAAAGTAAAGAAAATATATTTGATTTAAATTGCTCTGTAGAGCAGCCTCGATAAACTAAGGTTTATTTGATAGAGGTTATGGTGTAGTATGCTGATCTTTTGCAAGTACCTACACGGATGTGTTTCTGTTGCATCTGACTGTAGTTGCTACGTACTTACTCCATTTTTACCTGGAGTGCGTGATCGAAGAACGTGTCCCATCAGCGACAATTTCTGAGGAAACTGGGACATCAGGTGTAGATGATTTGGAATAATTAAAAGTGTATCCTCTTGGTGTTCATGAACATTAACACTGCGTTAGGGTCTTACTAAAAAGCTATATATCACAAGAAATTAAGTTCATATCCAAAACAGCGAACTTAAAATTGCCACAAAGGATTTTTTGGGGGTTGAGATTTTAACACCACTGAACTAAAACAAATACTCTTTGACCTTAAACGAATCCATCTCTACAAGAGGATTTGCTACAGGACACCAAGAGTAGCATCTTAAAAATAATAATTACAAAAAAAATTGGAATTTTAGTATGATAATTATAAAAGAATAAAGACTTAGTACGATACACGACTACTATGTGCCTTTAAGAATTCCACCTAACTAGTTGACTTTGCTATCGCTATGTCCCTTAGTTAACATTCTGAACTTGTCCTTATATACTTATTTGGAGAACTCGTATTATAAATAATTACTGAGTTTCATATTGTTAGCAACATTCTTGACAGATATGGAAAAAACAAAGTTTTCAATATTTATAGTTCTAAATTTAGATAATACATACTGTAATTACGAATGAGCAACGTATCACAAAGTACATTGTTCTTCGTAGACCTGTCAAAAAAACTTTGTTTTTTCATGTCTACAATATAGTTTTTCGAAGAAATGTTGACTACAAAAATTAATTACGTTTAACAGAAACCTAATTTTCTTAAATATATTAAGTGAGACAGAAAATGTGTACATTTGCTCCATTTAACACTTTAAAGCAAATGTACTCATACAATCTTTAGTTGTTGTAAACATTTCAAGAAGACTGAGGTATGTTAAAAACTTAAATTGTGCCTTCAAGCAGATTCATGAAAGAACTACTTCTGAGACATGTTCTTGCAGAATGCTACACAGTTGGTCGGAAAGTGTTGGAAATTTAAGAGAATAAAACGACGTACTTAACGAAGGAAACAGCTATTCGAAGGGAAATTAAGAGGATAAAATGTCAGATAACTGAGGCAACATCCTGAAGAAGTTCTTCATAAAACGAAGGAGGGTGCTAGGGAATAGAGAAAACCGACTACACACTCACTTTAAAGCAATATTCAGCCTTAAAAATACTTCAATGACCCACCGAAATGAATGTAGTAAGAAAATACTTTCATTGATGACTTTTTCTTTGGTTTGAAAGCAATATTAATGCAAAAAAGGAATGTATCAATTAAAATAAACGTTCTGGCTACTATTGCACAATAAACATGTTTATAAAGTAAATGGCGTTTCCCTTGAAGTGACGAGTTCACAATATGATTACGTGTAAGCCCTTGGGGTAACTAGTTATTCCAACGTACCTTTTATCATTTTCATTTTTTCAATTGGTTTGCAATTTCAATAGTTTTATAGTTCGTTTCTATAATATTTCTATAGGTGTTTCTTAGTTCATTACCTAAAAAATCGTATTGCAAGAACTCAGTCTTTTGGCATTCAGTATTAGGGCTTGCATTTATGCTTTCTTAATCCTATTGATGCGTGTTCTGGCAGTGCAGCATAGTACAACTGTAGTAGTTTTTTAAGTCGTGTTTTCGTTCTGTGATTTGAGGTTATGGTTCAGAAGGTAGTGAGCGGGTTGTTATGGACTCATATTTGAAGTTATACTTCCACATTGTTGCATCCACATTGTTGAAAGTGCCAAAGAAATGTATCAACAACTCAGAGTAATGTTTAATATGATTAACTAAAATAATATTAATGCATTTATACACATATTGAATTTTCGCTGAGATAACTTCTTTATCCATCTTCGTATTCCAAGGAAGCAAAAGCTTCGGTAGTCGAGTGGATAATGAGTGTGTACCGAAAAAAAATATTTTCTTAAGCTGGAATTGTGCTGTTTCATACGAAAGCTAGAGGAGGTACAACAAAGACCACTCTTCCAGTTCATACGCCGTCCATCGCAAGTATCTTAGCATTTCTGACTCAACAAAACTTGGTGATTGAAACAGAGAAGTGTCGGATGATAAGAAAAATAAGCACAGAGTTGTGCAAGACAATTTGTCACGGAACTCTTTTGTTAACCGCAAATTATAAGTGTAATGATTTGAAGGAACGTACCGCGTGAAGGTTACTCGCCAACCGTCCCAATAAAGAATTAAGAAGCTGTGTACTAAGAAGAGCAGTTAGAGAAATGCAAACAGTTTTCTGCAAAATTCAAAACTGCACTGAAAAACAGATCATCGATAAACGTACTTCGTATAATTTTACTAATGGGTTAATTTGATTATTTGCATATTAGAGTTTGCGTCGCATAACACAGATTTATTTCTTACTTAACACAATTGTTTGTGATATAAGGAAAAAATTAATATTCAATAATGTAGATGCAGGAACAATCAGAACAATATTAAAATTTTGTAAATATTTAAAGTTCAGGCATTTGACCGAAAATCAGACCTGCTTCATGATCATTAGATGCAGGTGGAGATCATAGATGTACCTTCCTCTATTCGAGAAAAATTTAATGAAAATATTTGAACCAATTTTTATTATAGATATTTGGCATAAATTATTTATTAAAATGTAGTAGTAGAGACATGGCATGAAGCTTCAGAAACTAATGTTTGCGTTTCAAATTCGAGGCACGCGACATCAGCCACATCGATCATGGAATATCGATTGTAATAAAGATCCTGAGTAAGATTTGTATACTGATGATGATCACAGAGAAACGTTTTGAGAAAAATCTTCTTAGATAATAAAAATAAATCATTAAATAAATATAATTACCACTGTTTAAATGTGTTTAATTCCATAAATTTTATGTTAGCAGACGAATCCCATCATTTTCAAGGAAAGGGCACCAAATAAAACGTACGAAGAACACATTATTTATTAACGCAATCTCTAAATAGCAAACATTCTACAACACATATAGACTGTTATTTGCTTCCTTAAGGAAGGAAAATGGTACGAAAGAATGAAAAGAAGTTACACATGCTTACCATCTAGCTGAGATATGTAGAGTTAGAGTACTGTCTGGTCGTCAGCAACATTGTACTGAGCAGATTGGTTTTAGGCGGACTAATGTAAATTGGCTTGATTAATTGAATACACCTGCGAGTGCTGTAGCGTTACTAGCAGATCCGCTCAATGTTACGGATGGTGCAGAAGCCTGTACTAACAAACTCTGCGCACACCAATATATTGAACACTTGTAACGGGCAATTAACTTAGCCCGTGCTCGCAAAACAATCTGAAAGAAGGAAAGGTGGTTCAGATCTAGAATGTTTCAGGAATGGTAACAAAATGTAAACATTTATAATTAAATTTGTGAATGAATGGCAGTCGAAGGCTACTTTACGACTTGAATTGTAGAAATGGCAAGTACTCTCTGCTCTAGATTTGGGGGTAAGGAACTGTCTTGTTAAAATAAACTTCAAAAAAATATTTATTCTACTTGATTACGGATGTTCTTTGTTTGATGGTGTAAAATTTTGATTGACACACTTTTGACTTTACAAATTGAGTTCATGATGTTTATATATTACTATTATGCCGATCATTTAAAATGTAATCCGTAAAATAATGCGAAACGTCTGGACAAAATTGTGATACGTCTTATTCAGTCATCCCTTTAGAACTGGTACATTTTATTACGTTAACGAAGGCACCAGCTAAGGATGCTTAGAGGCATCATTACCGTTGTCTGAGAGGTGGATTTGAGGGGGAATTCCTATGGCTTGCGTCACGACGGTAACGAATTTTCAATTTTGACTAGATAGCTAAGTTGTCGTTGTCCTCTTCTCTTACACACACATACACACACACACACACACACAAACACACCTTATTCTCAGATTCAGAACACTACCACACACGCCGGGAAGCCAGTGGATACCTCTGAGCTTGTCCCTGGTGAGGCGGTTCCAGCGCTTGGGAAGACATCTGGACGGAAAAGGGGAAGCTTGCAAGCCGTCGTGTATATCGGCACCGGATCTCAGCGAGGAAGAAACATCGCCACTTCCAGGGATATTACATGCACTACTGTCATGGAACTAATGATCATAGTAGATGACTCGTTCGAGAACCTCATTTAGTAATTGATTATTCATTATTGATTATTGTTTATAATGACATGATTATTTTTTGTTTTATTATTACCACAAGCCTCGAGGATGTCTCGTGGGGTGGCATCGTAGCTTCCCGTGATGTGGCCTCAGATTCGATTCCTGGTCAAAGAAAAATTAGAGTTGTGGCTTTCCTTTAAAATATCGTCAGTTTTTATAGCTGCGTGACAAAGAAAAGCTCGGGCAAGGTGAGTTTGCTAGTTATGATGAAGGTAATATGTCTTGTTCACCAAATTCATGTTCACCCTTAGCTCTCTGGCAAGGTTGGAGTATCGACCAAAATAACAAATATATACTTATGTGCATTATTACCATTGAGAAGCTGACTCTGTGTTCATTAAACATGGCGATACATTTTGCTTAAAAAACTAGTGGTAGAAATGTTTTTAGGTTTGTAAAAAAATTAAGCACAGTGTATCATTATAGATTATTGATGATAACGTGAACAATATTATTGATGATACAATAATGATTCTTGATTGATTCATTAAGAATTAATGAACTCTTTTAACCTATTACAAATCGTACACCACAACTCTAACCAACCAACTCTCTCATTCGCCTCGAAGACCCTTGTTGTCGCATCAAGACACACACAATCGCACTGAGTTACGTTCGCGAATGAAAACGCAATATTTTACAGAAGGAGGTCTCGCGAGGCCATCCAGTCGAAACGGAGTAGAACGCGTACGAGTGCCTTCAGCGCCACATTGTCCTGTGCTCTTTGGCGGGCTGCACGGGCGCGCGAGAGTGGCCGGGGACCGTCAAATCAATGCCCCGCGGCGATATCCTCCCCTCCTGCCCCTCCCCCGTGAACCGTGGCGCCGGGAGGTGTCACCGCGTGCGGCCGTGAATAATTGCCCGCGGCGCGCTGGATAATGCAGCAGCGGCTTTTGCCACCGGCGTGGCCTGGCCTGGCCTGGCCGCGGCGCGGCGCCGAGCCACGACCCGCCGCAGGCGCCGCGGCGGGCGGATTCGCGTCTTGCAGAGCGCAACATTTTACACGCAGTAGCGAACGAATTAATCTGGACACAATATATTTCATGGGAACAATTGCTGCAAGCGTCTGGTGCAAACTGAAAGAATATTTAAGTTTATTTTAGTCATGAACTTTCACTAACATGCACTATACTGCCACACATGCTGGTGGGAGATACCTGGTTGGGGAAAACCCACTAATCTACGGTAGGTCGGCGCTGGATCTCGCCATCCCGTGGGGGAAGATCAACGCCGCCGCCCGATGAAAAAATATTCACTTCACTTACGGAACTATTGACCTCAGTAGTTGACGTGACCGGAATCACTAACAATCAATCAATCAATTTTAATCATGAAGGTCAAGCAGCATTGATGTCAGTAGCATGATGAAAAGTGAACTGTATAGTAAGTAATGGAAGTAAGTAGTTAAGAAAAAAATGAAGTCATCTTTCAAGAGGATTTTGCCCCATGTCTCAGGGTAATGTGTCTATTTTTTTTCTTTAAAAAACAAAATCAAACTTTATCGAACAATGGTCAGGAAACTCTACTGATTTGAATCGATAGAAATTTGGTTTGCAGTGCAGTGTATGAAGTATGAAAGCGAAGTATGCAAAGTATGAAATGTGACACAATTGAGTGATTTAATTGCTAGTAATTGCGGTCACTTCAACTGATAAGGTCATTACTCCCGTATGTATAGTGTATGTGTGTTTTCGCAGGAGGTGGCAGTGATGTTCCTCCCGCTGGAAGGCGCCGACGCCGAACTACTCGGCTTTCCCGTTTTCCTCATCCAGGTATCTCCCACCAGCGGGGCATCCCCCCCCAGCCGGGACAAGCTCTATGCTCCCGAACGGTCTCTCAGCATGTGTGGTAACGTAGTGTATGGAAGTGTAAATGCGTGTAAGTAAGGGATAGGTTAGGAGAAGGAAGAGGAAGGTAAGATCACGAGGAGTCCTTCGCTCGTTTGTTAGGGCATTGCACCGACACACACCTGGTGTTGCTCGGAGAAGCCTCGGAAAACTGCCCGTCAGAACAATAGCCGCTGGAATTCTCCTCCAGGCAGAAAATTCAAACTTTTGCTATTTTCAAAAAGTCAGAGTTAACCGTGCAACTCGGTCCTATGCCACCTTTAGAAATGTATTTTACTTTTCTTACAAGAAATTTAACAAGAATTTAACAAATTTAATAACAATTTAACATTTCTTACAAGAAATTTAAAGCAAAAATTTGGAGCCATTTTTGAGAAAATTTTGAAAATGTCGCATGAACTTTACGTAAAGTATTTCCAAAAATTAATCGATGGCTTCTAAATCCCTGAGCTTGCACTCGAGTTAGATCGACAGTTTGTCAGTTTGGACAAAATCGTACTCATTGTTTACGCGCTAGTGTTGTTCACATACACCCAGACACACGGACAGGGACGAATGGATGGGCGTACGGACGTTGAGGGTTTGGTATCAAGGACACACAAAACATGTTTTCTGACTACACAAACTGTTAGAGAATTTTTTTCTTAATTTAACAACCGGATTTTTTTCGTTATCAGGGGCCAGAAATTAATTTTTTTCTGCCGAAAATCCGCCTTTTTTCGCGCAGTATTATGTAACTTTCTACACACTCCGTATACGAGAAAGTAAAAAACGAGAGGACAAGCGGTAAAGAGTGTATAAAAGGGAGACTTCATTGAAGATGACCTTACCTGCCCACATTTCCTGTCGGGTTGACCGTGCCATTTAATTTCTCGTTGCTCCTAGATATATTTGGAGCGAACAAAGACCGCGCATATATAAAGGTGATTCAAAATTTATTTTAGATTTAAATATCAACTGCATCATGAAAGTCATGTGTGATATTCTGTTCTTGAGAAATCATAAACGACAGTGAAGAAAGATGACGCACCTCCTGGAATCACATGGTCAGAGCCAGCCGGTTCGGCTTCCCTTAACCAACGCTATTTCTCTGGCGTAACTGCAAAATTGACGAGCTTGAATTGGTAACTCGAGCTGTTTCATAATTGTATATATATATTATTGATCTTTTCTCATTTTAAATTTCACTCATTGAACCTTATTCAAACACAATTGTGCGGTAATTAAATTTTTGTAGGTTTATTTTAACAATGAATTTATCAAAAGACAGTGCCACGTAATACTTTTTTCATTTTCACTTGTCAGGATTATCTGTCTTTGATCATTTCAAAATGAATTCTCGAACACTTATAAATTTTTTCCAGAAATGGCATTATTATGAATGAAGGAGTCCCCACCTTGCAGGTCTGAAGGTAATCTTACGTCATCCTGTATCTATAGAGTGTACGTAAAGCAAAAACAAATACTAAGGTTACAAGGAGCTAAAGCAATTACTCTTAGAAATGTGGTTTCTTGAAAATAAGTATTACGTCAGTAACTCAAAATTTAAAATAAACATCTAGCGACAGATTTATTACACACCCGCAGGATATTAATTTTTTAATAAAGCGATCATGCGAGTAAATCATAGTATATTATGCATGTCCTAAAATATTTAATTTAGAAGAAGAAAGAACAGTCTTCCTCCCAAACAGAATTTAGAATATGCATAAAGTATTCATATTGGTTCTCCGAAAAAATTGCAAACATAGATACTAAATTAACTACTCCTTTACCTCTTCTTGTCCTATTTTGATATTTTTCAATTTTTCATAAATATGTTTCCCGATCCATTTATGAAAAACTGGACTGTACAGATGGAATTTGCAATGTTGTAAACAAATAGTTATATGGTGTTTTGTGCCCTATATTTTACCATAATCATTTTTTCCATAAAATTAAATGTTTTGATACTTAGATCTTACATTTTAACACACAATATAATGACGTCTGTACGAATTATTTGTATGAAAAATACCTTTGGAGCTTATTAAAAAAATTAACAATATCAGTTTGAATACTGCATAGAAAATTTACCTAAATACAAACACCGTTTGTAGCTCAGTTAACACGATACATGGAATATTCATGAAATATCCTTTTTACAATCAAATTGTATTTCATAGCTGGCTTTGAGATGATTCTTTTGCATCTTTCGGGATATAAAATAGAATGTAAATTGAAATTTTGTTATTACTAGTTTTTAATAAGTTTTAAACAAAATGAAAAAACAGTTACCTGAATTGTCCATTTTCATGTATGGAAAATATCGATAGAAGTATTTATTGAAAATAATTTTAAATTTATTGAAAATAAAGTAGAAAATTATACTTAATTATCGAGAATCTCATGAATCAAGTCCTAAGAATTCGTGTTATAAAATGTTGGCAAAATAGTAATTCACATCGTTTCTCATGTTGGTGCTTGAAATCCGCTGACCACATTTCTTACATATTTTTTCCAAAAAAATTCTTAACAGATCCAGTTTTCATAGTGACAGTCGATCGCATTTTCGAAAGGAATAGAAAGGGCTGTCGTTAGTAGTAGTTGTAGAAATTTTAAAAACCCTCAAAACGTGACTTAAAGATTAACTATTTCAAAAACAGGCACCTGTTTTTCGAGAATTTTCTTGGCATGTTCATGAAAGATTTGAAAAAAATTGTCCGTTCCCCATCATTATACTCGAACCAAGACGTATCGAATGGCACCTCACTTGCTCGGAATGATGGAAGGGAAGAATGAACTGGAACCCTGGTTAACAGACGGACGGAGGCAAGTATGTTCCCCGATTACTATGTAACGACGTAAGTAATACTTTTTCCGCTACGACCTCTGGACCACGTTGAGCGGAGAGCTCACAGTGCCTGCCCGAATTGAGATGGAGCTGACGGCAAGCGAAGGAATATAGACCTATGAACTCGGCTTCGTCCTGCTTTAGGGCCTGCGGCGCGAGGTCGTGACGCAGGCGTCTAGGCAGTAAGCGAGGTGGGCGGGGGCGGGCGGGGGGGCGGGATGGGGGCGGGGCGGGGGCGGGCAGAGCCGGAGGGGCGCGCCGATAAGGGCCTTGCGTCGGCGCTAATGCTGTCGCTGATGACTCCGCCGCTCATCCTCGGGGTCCCTCCCCCCGCTACCTCCGCTGCCGCCGGCACCCCTCCCCCCTCCCGCCCCAGCGCCGCAAACCACAATATGCTCACTAAATCACAATCTACGCCCACAATGTGCGGTAACTGGGCCTCAAACACTCCACAACATTGCTGTTGCAACATTGTCGCAGTAGCGCCTTAACTCGACGTTTTGGAACGAATTACACTGAAATATTTCGAGGAGCGTTGGGATGAATTTTACGTTGTTTCTAACAACACAAAAATGTATTTGTGTAGCAATAGAACATGTTTGTAGTTAAAATAACATTTTCACATAATACTGAAATTCTTAAATTGAAAACAATTCTCAGAGAATTAGAAATGAAAAGCTTGTACCACTGTTTTTATGAAAACATTTCTAGAAATTAATTGAAATTTATAAACCAGAATATTCTTTTCTCTCGAAACTCATTTGTATTTACAACTCATAAGACACACATATCAACACATATTTAACACGTATTTACACGTAATTCAACACAAATTTAAAACACATAACTTTGTAATACAAGGTTTCTACGAAAGTGTGGATTAAATTCTGTACGATAAAATATTTGTTGTGCTAAAAGTACACGAGCTTTGCTGCATTTAACAAACTTGTACCTACGCTCCCTGTGTACGATTCAAATATTCCATTCGAATATATTTCATACATTCCATACATTCATCATATAAAGAGTAGTAAATTGGGGAGTTGAAATGAATAAAGTTATTCAAAAACAAATAGGAAGAAAGAAATTGTACGTATAAGAAGGAAGACGATCTACATGATCTAACGAATATAATTTTTAACTTATCATTCAGTAAGAAATATTATTATAAGATCAAATTAACTTGATAACTAAGAGTAGTTAGAAAACTTTTCATTGAATTAGAAATGAAATACGACTCATTTCCTTTTTTACAATGTTTGTTGAAACCGACATGAAATTTATCTCCAAATTATGTATTAGATTTGTAAAATAACTGCAAAAAGCTCCAAAGAGAAAAACGGAAAATACATTTTCTTCGTGAAGGATTGAGAAATAAATTTCTATTATCTTCGGAAAAGAATAAACGGATTCATTCTCGATTTATTCACTACTCAAAGTATAACCCAAATCATTAATAAACTTAAAACATTTCCATGGAATTGAAAATGTACCACAAAAGCTTATGCTAATCGACGATTTTATATTTAAAGGAACTTCAATCAGACATCTCCTTGACCCTCTACGTTATAGCAAATTTGATATACACCAATTAACTAACAATCAAGCGAAACAGCGACATGAAAAGTTTCTCCGAAGAAATTACGGCATAAAGTCTGTACATTAAACTGTTAAAGCATTGCGCATGCATGAAATGGAGTCTTAGCTTCTTAGAAATTCACATCACACGATGCCACAGATTTGAAGCCCAGCGTAAAGAACTTGACTCTCTCGTCCCTTTTATAGGTAATACCATTGGTAGTCATTAAGCATCACATTTATACACCCCACTTCAATCCAAAATGCGTCCTCTACTTTCAAATTTAGATCTTTAATGCCTAGTAAAGTAACTCCGCGCTATTTCAACATAACGGCGCGTCCGTCCAGCGGGCGGCACGATTGCTATGGGCAGTCAATTACATCTCTATTTTAGAGAGCTCATAAAGACTACGAGCGCGAAAATATGCGCTGACCACCCTCATTATGAGGGAGCCCTGCGGCGGGAGGCTCTGATGGTTGTGATCTCTAGCGGAGGAATTTTGAGGCTTCGGTGTTGGGACTGAAATTGATCGTTACTTTAACATTTTTATGTGCGTTTCATGTCAACGTTGTTGAATAACTGAGCGGGCAGTATCTTGCTGTAGAACGACTCAGAGGAATAAACTACATCTGACATGTGTTGTATATTTTGAGAGTACATTAACTATTTGGGGATGTTAACATAGGACGCATTAAGTAATAAGAAAACAGTACTTAATGGATATCCTATTTATGAAGAGTTCATGTGAGTGCTTCGGATGCAGACTGCTTTCAGAATGAACAACATCTGCAAAAATGATGGTTGTGGCTCCCAAATAAAAAATTATGAGTCTTCTTAAATTGTTCATTAGTGTAACATTTGTTTGCAATTTTGTAATGTGCAATTGTGAAATGTGAAAGTAGTTTGAGATCCGGGGATGTTCCCTGAAGACAATACAGCTGTTTATCAGCCAAGTGGAGTTAATACTTAAACATTTATACACTTACGTTAGCCATATTTTACACCATTTCTGTGACTGTTTAATCATCAAGAACGATGAATGATAATTTATAAGTATATTTATCAAATATAGGATGGAAATATACATATTCAAAGACAGAAGACATCGACAAATTGGCAAAAATTGTCTTAAAGAAGGACTGACGTTTCAATTTTACAACTTAATGTTTTTGTGAGAAATTGACACTTGTTAGTTTGAGGTTTAAAACGGAGGTGTAATGGAGAAACGGATATATTTTTTTGACTTTATGAGTACTTTAAATTAATATACAAGGTGGTTCAAAAAACGTTACAAACTTTTCGAACATATAATCTAAGATGGTAATTATTTTCGAATTAATTTGCAGCGAGAAATCACATTTCATGGAATTACACAACAGATATTTCTGACATCGCTTCATTAATCGCTAGCGAACTAATTCTGCACAACAGTTTTATTTTCTCTGAATAAAACTGTTGTGCGGGATGAGTTCGCTAGCGATTAAAGAAGCGATGTCAGAAATATCACGTGCGTGGAGGATTTTGTGGCTGAGACGTTTTTGTGGCGTATTTGAAAAAAAATTGAAATTTCTCATTATGTCTTCACAAGTGACGGAGCCTCGTTTGCAAAACAGTTTAAACTCTATTAATCGTCACACATGAGCATGTGCAAAAACATTTTGAAGAGAACATCAGAACGTGCTTCTTTGTTCTCATGTATGTCTCGAACTTCATGTTCGTCACTTCCAACAATTTTTGTGGCAAAATCTGCGCAAAACTTTATTCATTATTGTTATCATCGTCGAAATGACATATTGTTCCCTGAGTGTTTTTGTTCTTTTTTAACTTCAGTACTGGATGAGGTCTATACCAATCAGAGGGGTGTTGAAAGAAATATAACGTAAATGACGTTTACAACGCTATTTTTTTGGAATAAAGTGTTCATCTTAGCCTTATAATTCCGAGAGTTTTGTAACATTTCTTCTGATCACCTTCTAATTCGATCCTTATCATTACATATTATTACCCGTAGATTCGTTCGATTCTTTACAGTTTATATCGAGGGAGTCATACATATTAGCACGGGATGTAAACCTATTGTTCGGTTTTAAGGAGTGTGAACGGAACGAGGAAATAAAAATTTAAGGGAACGTGACCTATTGTTGAAAGGAATTCATCGGACGAAACCTCGACAGTCAGAGTCTTAGTCTTCTCATCCCAGTAGTTGCCGTCCTCAATAGCGCATTTTTGCTGGTGTGGAAACTTTGCACACTGTCTGAACCATCAAACAAAACTACTGACCAAAAAACAACTAATTATTACTCTCCACATTATTCTCACACGTATACTGTTTTGTGAAATGAATGAGTGAATATTACAAAACCTGCTGTATATGTCGTAAGTATTGGAAACTTTGTGATAACACACACTTTCGCAATAAAAATGTACTACCGATTAAAAACCATTTAACATGGTTTTAATCGTGAATCGTAAACAAAACGTCCTTTTCCAAACATTTTTCTCGTCGTCCGACTGTCAGAAGGATGAGTGGTTGTACTGGGCAGGGTGCGTGTACGATTGTGACGTTGTAACGACCAAGAGCTCAAAGAGCATCAACTGTCACCGTTACCAAAAGTGTGGCGATATCACGTTGAACGGCGCAGGGTCAGGTAGCTGGTAAATGTGGTTTGATTGTAGCTGGCATTCACAATTTTATCGCATGAGTAATAGGTTTTGGCATCGCGGTTGAGGTATGAAAACGTCCTCAAGGCTGGATCGCAAAACGTCACTGGTACTTATGAAGAATTTTCAGATCCCACGCTAAAGAGGCCTCCGGAGAGCAGGTCGCTCGCAGGGCAGGAAGTTCGCGCCGCACCGCAACGGAGGGGAAGTGCGTGGCGTTCCACCCCCTTCCCCTCCCGCCCCTCCCCGCAAGGCGTAAACAATTTGAATCGCAAATGGCCTCGCGAAGGTGCTGTGGCGGCTGAAGTTGGGGACAATGTATCATCAGAAATTAAAATGACCCGCCTGACCGCCGTTCCCCTACGAGGTCTCCCCGCCGTTTCCCCACCTCTCCCATGCTCCACCCCGCTCCACCCCGCTCCGCCCCGCTCCGCTCCGCCCCGCTCCGCCCCGCTCCGCCCCGCTCCGCCCCGCTGGCCCGCCCTGCTCCGCCCCGCCTCCGCCCCGCTCCGCCCCGCCTCCGCCCCGCTCCGCCCCGCTCCGCCCCGCCCGCCCTGCTCCGCCCCCGCCCGCCCCGCTCCGCCCTCCCGTTCGCCCCGCTCCGCTCCCGCCCGCCCTCCTCCCCGCCCCCTCCCCCGCTCCCGCCCCTCCACGTACGCCCCCGCCCCCTCCACGCCCCGCACTGCCCTTCCACGCCCCGCACTGCCCTTCCACGCCACGCCACGCCCCGCCCCGCCACGCCACGCCGCTACGCCACGGCACGCCCCCCACGCCCCCCGTCCCGACCCCCCGTTCCGCCACCCCACCCCGCCCTCTCACGCCCTGCAGTGCCGCGCCCTCGCCTCCTTCGGCGCGCGAAGGAACGAGGTATTCATGAAGATGAATGTACATTTACAAAGATTCCGGCGGACCAAGTCTTCATATATCAAGTTTGTGAAAACCGAACTTTATTAGATAAAGAAACAGGCACGGAACTACGGAGCGGAGAAATCCACGAGATTTTGGGCTTAACCGAGAAAGTTGAAGCCTCGTATGCTAATATTAGTAATATTCTTGAAAACACTCTTGTCATTTGACATATTTATACACCTTTCGCAGAAGGTTTGAATTGCCTTGAATCAAAAATGTTTTAAAACTAGTTGCTACAACACGCAAACCACTTTAGTTTTATATTTGTCATGTTAAACACGTATAATAAGTTATACTAATAACATTGAATTTGAAACATTATTAAAACATAAATGTCCTTAAGTCTAGTTTTAAGATTTGGAAAATTTCCGCACATAGACTTAAGACATAGAATTTTATATTGAAAATACAATTTTTACAGTACTTTGTAAAGAGCTATCCGTATAAGTAGTTGAAAATATAATTGTTTCATTATCTTAATCAAATGAATGAACATTTCGGATAATATAAAAATTCCTTATGTTATATTGACTCTGAAAGAGTCTTAAAAAATTCTCTTCATCATTCAAATATTACACACAGTCGGATTCTTCAACACAAATATAAGAGAGTTTGCATAACACAGTGTTGATAAAATTTGACTCAGCGCATAACTTCAATCAGGAGTAGGTGAAACTTCAGGTGTAACTTCAATGAGGTGAACATTTTAATAAAGTTTAAACAAGTTGAAAAGATAAAGAGGGATGCTCTACTACGTCGTAATGTATTTTTATCACCCCAATTCATAGCACAATATATGAAGGTTAGGAGAAAAAATGTAAATGATATAAGAATTTACTCGTGTAGCGGTTCAATGCTAATGCAAAACATTTGCAACGACTGCTTCACACTTGGTGGCGGAGGAAGCGCCTTCGCGTAGTGAACAGGCGTGGCTGCGCGCCCATTGTGCACACCTCCGTCGCTGACGCGTGTTGCCGGTGGTTATCGATGAGGCTGATCGCGCGCGCACATCACCTGCGCCTCGCAGCCCCCCAGACAATCGACGAGCGGTGAGCGGCGCACTTGGCAGGCGAGAGGGTGGGCCAGCGAGTATGCGAGCGGGCGGGCGCGAGGCGGGAAGGAATGGACGAAACTAGGTCGAACTAGTGAGGGTAGGTCGACTAGCGAGGGTAGGTCGACTAGCGTTGGCGAGTTTGAAAGTGTGGGAAAAGGGGAAGGGTTGAGGAAATGAGGTCGGGATGGAGAGTGAGAGTGTAGACGAGAGTGCGTGAAAATGTGAACCGGAAAGAGAGTGGGAGGGAGGACAGGAAGGACGGAATGTGAGAAATAGTAGGAGAGAATGGGAGGGGAAGTGAGGACGGGAGGATGGACGATAGAGAGGGTAAGAAGGAAAACGAAAGAGAGGTGGAAATTGTGTGTGAGAGAATGAGAAAGTGCAAAGGAGAGGGTAGAAACAGGAGATGGCGAGAGAGAGAGAGAGAGGGAGAGAGAGGGAGAGAGCTAAAAGTCGGGCGAAGTAATTTGAGAAGAGATCGAGAGATAAGAGGGGCCGGAGGGAACAACGATAAAATAGGAAGGATAGGAGGAAGGTTGGGAGGGGAATAAGACAGGAGTGAGGAAGTGTGAGATGGAGAGAGGACGCGTGAACAAGTGGGTGGGCGAATGTGCGGACGAAACAGTACGCGAAAGATACACGAAAGGTGCGAGGGACGACGTGGGGTTGTAGGTAGGTCGGGCGGCAGGGATAACTGAATTATGAGACGAGGAGGTTGCGGACGAGGAAGTCGAGAAGAGGGTGTCGGTAGCGAAAGGATGGGTGAAGGGAATGTTGGGGTAGATATTCGTTTGGTTTGATTGATTACTGATTCCAGGTGCGTCAACTACTGAGGTCATTAGTCCGTCAAGTGAAGTGCATGCTTTTTCATTGAGAGGTGGCGGTGATATTCCCCACTGAATGGCGAGATCCCGCGCCGACCTACCGTCGACTAGCGGGGTTTCCCCAACCAGGTATCTCCTACCAGCGGACTCCGCCCCAGCCGGGACAAGTTTTAAGTCCCCGACCGGTCTCCCGACATGTGTGGTAGTGTAGTTCATGTTACTGTAATTGTGCGTAAGGGGTGTATGAGGACAAAGAAGAGGAAGGAAAGATCGCGCGCGGTCTGTGAACCGTTTGTTAGGATACTGCTCCAGCATTCGCCTGGTGTTGATCGGAGAAACCACAGAAAACTACCGATGAGTGCAGCCGGCCGCTAGAATTCCCCTCCAGACAGCGACTGAATTCAACCTAGCTGAAAAGTGTCGAAAATACTGCCACAGTCTGGACACGAACCTAGGACCTCCCAGTTAGAGGCACAGCAGTGACATCAGTCGATGCACTGAACCACCGCTCCCGGTAGATGCTTGGCGGGGGAGTGTGCGCGAGGGAGAGGCCTGGCGGGTGGGCGTTTCCCATGGTAATGAAGTTGGGGCGCGGGGCGAGGCCATTAGATGATTCGGGCGCGGCGGATGACGAGGCCGCTAAGCCGCTTGTGCGCGGCCGATCCAATTTCGCGCGGCGGGCGGCGGCGATGATCGATGGCGCGCGAGGCCTCCCGCCGCCCCCGGCGCGCCACCTGCAGCGCCCGAACCGCGCGCAGCCATCCAGCGGCGCCTCGCCCACTTCACTTTCGGATGGACCCACTGGGGGGTGTTGCTATTATCTCTCGCGGAGGGTGAGTGAAAAAACTCGAGTGGTGGAGGAAAATGGAGAGGAGGTGTGCGCTTGTGTACGAAGGGGTGAGAGGGAATGGGAATGCGACTGAGAGTGTAGGCAAGAAAATGGGCATGAAGGTTATCGAGGGGGCAAGCGAGAGATTTGGTCAGATAGAGGATGAGAGACTGAATGTGTATGAGAGGGTGGGCGAGAGGGTGGGCGAGAGGGTGGGCGAGAGGGTGGGCGAGAGGGTGGGCGAGAGGGTGGGCGAGAGGGTGGGCGAGAGGGTGGGCGAGAGGGTGGGCGAGAGGGTGGGCGAGAGGGTGGGCGAGAGGGTGGGTGGGAGGGGGGCGAGAGGGTGGGCGAGAGGGTGGGCGAATGGGTGGGCGAGAGGGTGGGCGAATGGGTGGGCGAGAGGGTGGGGCAAGAGGGTGGGCGAGAAGGTGGGCAAGAGGACGGACGAGAGAGTGAGTGAGGGGGCGGGTTGGCGAGAGGGGGGTAAACAGGAGTGTGCGCTAGAATGTTGGTGAAAAAGAGGATAAAAGAGAGAGTAGGTGAGGATGTGAACGACAGAATGAGTAGCAGGGTGTTCGAGTGTAACAGAACGGTAAACAAGAGGGCAAATTGTTAATAAGCCAGAGGGCATTTCTCGCGGCCAAGGTCTGCATTGATTCTGCTGTTGGGCAGGATTTGAAAGGATCAATGCCTTTCAAGCAAAGAAGCGCGATGTGTCGATATTCACAATATTTCTTTCAGACGTGCCTTTCAAAATAAAATTTGCTTTTGGAAACATTAATAGTTTTGCTTACACCATTAATGCCTGTTAAAAATTCTAACAAAGCAAACGCTTAAAAATAACAAACAAGTTTTCCTTTTATGTGTTATAAAACTTGTTTTTGCAAGTCAAATAAGCAGGAAAAATAAAACCAACACAAACTAATTTACACTAGGTGCTCATCCCGTTACCCAACTGCCTGATCTGTAAACACATACTCTCTCTCTTTCTCTCTCTCTCTCTCTCTGTAAGAAAAAGGCAAAAAATAATGTGTCAACAAAATATAACGAAATGCACAGAACCTATGTTTTGAGAAAACGCTAAAAAACTTATATTTTGAGGAAAAGTGAAGATTTGCTTTTGATGTCTCGAAGAAATGACTCGTGTTCATTATTAGAGCGAGCAGTCTTAAGGAAATAGTTCACAAAGGGCCTTTTTTGATTGAAAAAAACAAAACACGTATATACACGTTATCACACTGTAAAAAGTCGATGAATTTCTTTATGGATGTCCAGAAGGGAGTTTTACAACATATTTTGCTCAACTAACTCATAAGCAAATAGTTTAAATAAATAGCTTTATTGAAAATTCTTTTCATAAAACCTCTTACATAAACTCTTTGGATTGATTAAAACATTACACGTGGCGACACGCATACTAAAAAGTAATCTTCTTTAATTTAACTTTTACTAGAACTACAATAAATTGATCATTGGAGAAGTATTTCGTTCACGCGCTTCATTGATGATGTCACAAACAAAGCAGGCGACGTTAATCAATACAGTTGCTGGCCTTACATATTGTGAATTATTCCAACAGTACATACACGGAATTTTACAAGAATTCGTACTAAAAATAATGTACGAAAGTGTCTTTGACAAGCACCCTTAAAAATGCCGTACTCTGTTTCTATCAACAATTCTTTCGTACGCCAGTCTCAATTTGTGCTCTAATTATACAAATAACAACTTTGATGACTTCTCCTCTCTTTACAGGTGTCGGAAGCGTTCACGCGCGTCCTTGCGTGATAGCAGGCAGCGATCAAACGGACGAGCCCAACGCAGGCACTTCCCCACACACAGCCCCGCTCTCCCGTCGCGCGCCGCTTTCGCCCGATTGAGCGGTCCCCGCCAGAGCAAACACCGCCCCCCCCCGCCCCTCTCCCTTCACGTACCCCCGTTCGAGTCCAATACCCTCCCCACCGGCGGGGTCGCCAGGCAGCGCCACGGTCGAAGGGCAGAAGTTTCTTTCCGGTGCGTAGCCGGGAAACTCGTGTCCCACGCGCCCCGCCTCGCCCCGCCCCCTTCTCTCGACGAAGCTGAATGTCCGCGCTGTCGCTCCGTTTGCTCCTCTTATAAAATTTGAATAACGCGCGCATTAGGCGAGGCCCCGAGTTTTAATGGAGAGGAAGTCTCGCCCGACGCTGCGCCGGCCGCGCACCCGACCGTGGACGGGAAGCGCCGCGCGGCTCGCCCTACCTGCTGAATATTCTCCCTAAGGATTTCGGCCGTCACCCCCGAGGCCAGGTCGTCCGATCAGCGGAAGCATATTACGCTGAAAGTGACACGCGAGTCGTTTGAGACTCGTCTGCACTAATTTAGTGAAATAAATTCGTATGACAACTACGTTGGCACGTTGGAATGGGAAGGTACACGCTGACTCACGATTCCAATGGATGTGAAATCGAGGTACACTTTACTGATGAGTTTTCTCGCCCGTTTATTTTTCGTAATCATCCTTTTCTTCTCAGTTTTTCAATAAACTTCTTCAATATTTACGGTATTTTTGTGGAGAGAATTCCAATACTTATATGTCCCTAGTAGCTGTATTTTGTATTATGAGTAAAGAGAATGTAAATATTTCATTAACTTTACCCATGACACACTTTGTAGAATATTAAGATCACAATTAACTTTTATTATCATTTTTGAACGTGCTTTTTATAACGTTTAATGTATTGGAAATGAAACATATTTGATTTGTTTTGTGCGAAATAATTAAAGGATTACTCCCCTAAATAATTTGTTTATCAATAACACCCCAAACCAGAAAACTTAATTTATTTGTTTACTAAATTAGGTGTGAAATGTGTGGAAGACCCATTAGTCAAGGAATGAAATATGCGGAAGAAGCACATTAGTCATAGTTGTGACGATGATTATGACGACGATGAGCAGTACTGACTAATGAGTACGCATTTTGGAATATTTTGGACTAAGAAGCAGAAAAAACGGCAGAACTGCTAGGAAATTTCCACTAACCCACTTTGCCTACTGAAAATTTCAAGTGGATTAACCGCAATTTGACCTACTGTTTCTGTAGAGAGCTTTTGCAGTATCCGAATTACATCCAGGCGCCCATCATTCTCTCATACCGCGTAATTCAATTCTACTCATCGTTTTTACAGCTGTAGCTTGGCGACTACTGATGCAATCACTTCTACATGATCTATCTGACTTGGAAGAATATTACTCATCCTGAATATCACAGAGCGTGTTGGCCAACCACCCTACCGTGTTGGTCAATATCGATAGGAACACAACAAAAATGTTAAAAAATAAACAAAATTTATAATATATTATTTGCATGCCTATAAACGTTTTTGACTTACTAACCTTATATTTTGATGACAAAGTACGTATTATAAAAATACTTTTAATAATTTAAATATTGCTCGAAGCGTTCATCAATCCTGCTTATTGTACTACAAATGCAAAGAGATGAAAACGTGCCATATTTTTCCATACGCGTCCCCTCTATGTCGTTTAATGTGTGCGTTACGCGGTGGTTGGAGATCAAAGACTATAAAGTGTTATATTTATTCATGAGAATGAAATTCCGAAGGTTGATGCTTCACGTTCAGTGATAGAGAAAGTATTTAAAGGTTTATTTTTCGCAAAAAATCAGGCCAAGGGGTGATATACATTACCATGATACAACAAACATTTTAATTTCACAATATTTATTGTAATTTTTTTGTGATATTATAAAAAATTGTTGCACATTTTTCCTTTGAATTATTTGCTTAAATACATCAAAATTCGTTTATAAAAATGACGCAGGTTACATTACACCTCTAAATTTTCGAAACTTTCAAAAGTGTGAAAGTTTTTCGACATTCTCGGAAAATTATATTGTTGAAGATAAAATATTATTTCTTAATCTGGAAGAGGTCATATGGGTGTATTTAATCTATAAGTTAAATTATTATACTACATATTGTTTCAGAAATTTTTACACTTAAGTTATTTTATGCATATATTCGCTAAACCTTTTATGCATATTTCGTTGCTCTTCAAATGATTCATGTCTGTCTGTCAACACTTTTCTCAGCTGTGACACTAGGCTTCCATAGGTTCTCCGCGTCCTACGTTACATTTACGTTAGCCCCGCAATAACAAGGAAATAGGGCAGCAACTACTATATTTTTAGTAACTACTGTACTGTTAGGTGAATAAGAGAGTAACTACTGTATGTTTGTAATTGTGGTCGCCAATGATCTAATTATTTATAAGGCGACCTTAGAAAAGGATTAAAAAAGGAAATAGGGCTGGCAAACTTCACATGTAGCACTTGCAATGAGCGGTAACACAAACTAAGAAAGCGTGATAAATTTTCTGAAGACTAATATCAAGTTAGAATTGCACAAG